>JASSZB010236669.1:0-14200 GCA_031763765.1 Psittacara erythrogenys
GGCTGAGGTTAACTAACCATACTAGTATAATAAGTACACTCGGCGTCCAACCGGGAGGTTCAACAGAGTAGGGTGTATAAAGTCATAGACATTTTTAACATCACAAGTTAATGTTTTAATAAACTATTTATACACCCTACTCTGTTGAACCTCCCGGTTGGAAGCCGATTGTACTTATTATACTAGTATGGTTAGTTAACCTCAGCCGCGTATAGAGTTGTTAAAACTACAAACACATACGCCTGAATTACAGCAACCGCCGCCTCTAGTAGAACTAGTAAGGATTGTCCTCCCAGTACTCTTACTATAGTAAGAACACCACTAGCTGGTCTTAGAGCGCCTCCAATAAGTGCTAATAATAGATGACCTGCTACCATATTTGCCGCCAGCCGTACCGCTAGAGTGCCTGGTCGGATTAAGTTCCTTACAGTCTCAATCAACACTATAAATACCAAGAGAGCAGGGGGAGTTCCCTGGGGAACAAGATGAGCAAACATATGCTGGGTATGAGTAATTCAACCAAACAACATGAAGCTCACCCATAATGGAACACTTAGCCTAAGTGCTATAGAGAGGTGCCTAGTTCCTGTAAATACATAGGGGACTAGGCCCAGGGTGTTTCTTAATACAATTAAAAGAAAACCTCTAACAAATAAAAAGGCCAGCCTTGAAGCTTTAGGGCCTAATAATAAGCCAAACTCTGAACTTAAGGTGCCCAATACTTTACTAAATAAAGCTCCTACCCGGCCTGGAAGGCCTCAGTATGCCGCTGGGATTAGTAAGAAACCTAAGTAAACTGCAGCCCAGTTTAACCTAAGACCTATTCCCCTTGCGGGGTCAAACACAGAAAATAATCTAGTTATCATTCTCAAGAAGTTCTAACTGTAGGACTGACTAGACAGTCACCTGCAGTAGCTGAAACGGGCTTACTAAAATAAACCCTAGCCGCGGATAAGAGCAATGCTCCTATAAAATAAATATAAAGTACACTTCACAATGCAGGATATATCTGAGGGATACGAGCTTACCTGGGCTCTTCTGGCCTGACAAACCAGTGTTCTATATAAACTAAAGCTCGGCTGAGGTCCCTGCCGAAGCATAATTAAGATTGCAGCCTAATTTTATAGGGACCTTAGAGAAATCCTAAATACCGTGACGCAAAGAGGAAATGCCGGTGAAATGTACAAACCTCTAACCCATTTAAGCTAATCTCAACCCTTAACAGGAACTAAGATTAGATACCTTACTACTCAGGTGTACAGCTACCTAGTGAAATTTAAATTATAGAACTTGGCAGTGAAGCTTCATTAGAGGAACCTGCCCTGTAACAGATAATCCACGTTTTACCTAACCTCCACTTGTCACCAGCCTATATACCGCCATCGAAGACTCCTCAGAAGGCAATACTTACCCCCTCAAGTATCAGTTGTTAGGTCAAGGTATAGCGTATGTGGAGGTAGAGGTGGGTTACACTCCCTAACTGGATATAAACGCCTACTATGAAACCTGGCTAAAGTGGATTTAAAAGTAAACAGAGGATAGCGACCCCTTTTGAAAAAACCTCTCATGTACATATCGCCCGTCATTTTCATAGCAAGTGAAAGAAGTCGTAACAAAGTAGATTTACCGGAAGGTAAATCTAAATTTTCAGGGAGTAGTTTATTAAAATACCGGTTTTGGAGACCGGAGAAGGGCCAACCCCCTTCCTGATTTTGTAAGTAGCCCTACCCAGAGCCGGTCTAAAAGTGGTATGGACAGGTACAAGCCAAAGTAAACTACGGTTAACACCTGACCCACCAGAATATAAGGATCCTCTACAGGTCGAGCTCCAATTCAACTGAGCAAAGCAGTTGTTACCACTAAAGTTCAAAAGATTACCTTTATAGGAGGGTTAAATGAGATACCTTTATAAGTATGTATTCCAAAGAAAGGGATTACAAATAAGATAGCAATGGAAAGCACGAGTGCAATTACACCGCCAAGTTTGTTAGGAATAGAACGTAAAATTGCATAAGCAAATAAAAAGTATCATTCAGGCTGAATATGAGGAGGAGTGACTAAAGGGTTTGCTATAATAAAATTATCTGGATCACCCAAGTCGTAAGGAGCTAATAAAGTAATTATTACTAGACCGAGTATAAGAGCTAATATTCCAGCAATATCCTTGTAAGAGTAGTAGGGATGGAATGGAGACTTGTCCACATTTATTGGAGCCCCTAAAGGATTACTAGACCCAGTCTCATGTAGAAATAATAAGTGAACTATAGTTAAAGCTGCAACTACAAAAGGGAACAGGAAATGAAAGGTAAAGAAGCGGGTCAACGTTGCCCCTCCTACTGAGAAACCTCCCCACACCCACTGTACAAGGTCTACTCCTAAGTAGGGCACAGCAGATAATAAATTTGTAATAACAGTTGCCCCTCAAAAAGATATCTGACCTCATGGAAGTACATACCCTATAAAAGCCGTTATTATAGTAAGGAAAAAGATTGCTACCCCTACCATCCAGGTAGGTATTAAATTATAAGATCCATAATATAAACCCCGCCCAATATGAAAGAATAGACAAATAAAAAAGAAAGAAGCTCCATTTGCATGTATAGTCCGTAGCAATCAACCGTAGTTAACATCCTTGCAGATATGTACTACTCTAGCAAAAGCATAGTCAGTGTGTGGAATATAATGTATAGCCAAAAATAGGCCAGTTACAATCTGAGAAATTAAACATAACCCTAATAGAGATCCAAAATTTCACCAGACCGAGATAGATGTGGGAGTAGGTAAATCCACCAATGCTCCATTAGCTATCTTGAGGAGAGGGTGACTCTTACGCAGGAGAGTTTTCATTAATACGAAGCGCGTAATGCTCCGCCAGAACTAGTAGTTAACTTCACAACTACAATTAAAGCCAATAGAAGATATACCACTATATAAGCACTTCCTCGCACTCCCGCCTGGGAGTACAACTCTAGTACTGGGCTTAAATGCCTCCCGACTTGTCCCCTACTTCCCAGGTGAGCTGGGCTAGATAGTGCTAACCCATCCCATACTAGAAATACTCCACTTAAACAACTGATGCAAACTACTGCACCTACCAACCACACTTTTATACTATACTTTACATTAGGAGTTAAAGACGCAATATAGATAAATAAAATAAGAACCCCTCCTAAAAATACCAGAAATAAGATATACGAGAACCAAAATGTTCTACTGAGCAGCCCTATAAATAGAGAAGAGGCAGATGCATAAACTAACAGTAATCCACCCATGGCTAGAGGGCTACCAACTGCACTAAATACAACAGCTACTGCTAGTATTACTAGGCCAGTAATAACTCTAAACTCGATTACCGTAGGGATTCCTCCTAGAGTTAAGTTACAAGCTTACTCTTAACTACAATAATGATAACATGATTTACTCTTCCCTGTATCGCTGGAGTACTTACGGGGATTATAGTACTGAGAAGTAAGCGCAAACATCTACTTAACGTACTTATAAGCCTAGAGTTTATTAGCCTTAATATACTAGTGCTTATCTCTACCAGCCTATCTTCGAGATCCACTACATTCTTTGCTATATTTTTCCTAGTTCTAGTTGTGTGTGAAGGCGCACTAGGGTTGGGCTTACTGGTTAGACTAGTTCGAGCCAGCGGAAACGACACTGTCAGTGCTATCCGCCTTATTTACCTCCGGACTCATCATCTCTACAGTGAAAATGTAGTATTTTATTTAAACTACGAAGGTTAGGGGGTACCCTAAGGTTCGTCCCGATTGCAAATCGAGCCTTCTATATAAAGTAACCTCCTAGTACCGTCACTCTAGGGCACCTTGATTTCACTCGTGCAACAACCCTAGTAATAAAATAAAGACAAAGAAGAACCCCAAGGCCCTTCAGCCTAAACCTACCCCTACAAGCACTGGCACAGGTAAGAGTAGAGTAATCTCTACATCAAAAACCAGAAAAATTAAGGAGGGTTTTATACCTTTTAATGATTCGAAGTCATAATTCATCCTTAATTTACTACCCTCCCCATCAGTAGATTGATACGTAGAGAAATAATCACACAACGTCTACAAAGTGCCAGTACCAAGCTGCAGCTTCAAATCCAAAATGATGCGCCCTACTAAAGTGATAGTTGTACAAACGAAATAAACAAACTGTAAGAAAAATAGTACCAATAAGTACATGGAGCCCATGAAACCCGGTAGCTACGAAGAAAGTAGCACCATATACAGAATCGGCAATTGTAAACTGAGCTTCAAGATACTCTATAGCCTGTAAACAAGAAAAATACACTCCTAAGCAGCAGGTTAAAGCTAAACTTTGAACTGCCTGCCTATAATTTGACTCTAAAGTAGCATGATGAGACCAAGTCACAGTAGCGCCTGAAGCAAGTAAAATTATTGTATTTAATAGAGGAACTTCAAAAGGACTAAAAGTAACGATAGCAGTAGGTGGCCATACTAAACCCACCTCTAGAGTTGGAGATAATCTACTGTGGAAAAACGCTCAAAAGAATGAGAAAAAGAAAAGCACCTCTGATGTAATAAATAATAGTATACCTCAACGGAGCCCAGCAGCAACTACACCAGTGTGAAGGCCTTGATAAGCACCCTCTCGAACGATATCTCGCCACCACTGAATTATTACTAGAGCAATAGTAGTCACACCTACTATTAAAAGACCTATCCTAGACGTATAAAATCAATTAACTAAACCTGTAGTTAACAGTATAGCACCTAAACTACCAACGATAGGCCAAGGCCTATAATCAACTATATGATATGGATGACCAGGAGAAGAGTACATGTAACCAGAGGAATCTCCGTTAGTAGATTAAAACCCTACCGCCTATTACTCAGCCACCTGGTTATTCTACTGAACTCTCTACCCATCTAAGGAAGGTTCTTGAAGGAACACTCTCTACTACAATAGGTATAAACCTATGGTTGGCACCACAAATCTCTGAACACTGACCATAAAATAGGCCAGGGCGATTTATAATAAATCTTAACTGATTTAGCCGTCCTGGAACAGCATCAACCTTAACACCTAATGAAGGTACTGTTCAAGAGTGAATAACATCTGCAGCTGTAACAAGTACACGTACCTGTACTATTATAGGTAGAACAATTCGGTTGTCTACGTCCAATAACCGAAACTGGTCCAAACTCTCTCCTACAGGTATTATATAAGAATCAAAACTTAACTCTCTAAAATCAGAATACTCATAACTTCAGTACCACTGGTGCCCTATCACCTTAAGAGTTAACAGAGATGAATTTACCTCATCTAAAAGATAGAGTAAACGTAAAGAAGGAACACCAATAAAAACTAAAATAATTGCAGGTAAGACTGTCCAAATAGTCTCTAATAACTGACCATCTAGTAAAAATCGGTTTAAACATTTATTAAAGAACAAACTAAGTATTACATATATTACCATAAAAGTAATCCCAGTTAAAATAATTATAGTATAATCATGAAAATAAATCAACTGCTCTATAAGAGGAGAAGCACTATCATGGAAACCAAGCCTAGCTCAAGTAGTCAACTCCCGCAGACCTAGATCTTCTGTGACGCTTAAAGTCACCGCATACTACAATGCTTTGCAAGACAATCAAGGACCTAATCTCTTATAAGTTCTAAGCTTACAGTACTGTATATACTACTTAATTACTCCACTAATAAAGGCATCTCCATATACCTATGAGACGCAGGAGGATAAGGATGAACTCACTCTAGGGAACTAGGTAAAGACAGAGCTGCTATACTAGTACGTTGCACAAGAAAAGCCTCTCAGACAATAAATACAAAAGCAATAGTTGCAACAAGTCTAATAATTGAGCCTAAGGAAGATACTACATTTCAAACTGCGTAAGCATCAGGATAGTCAGAGTACCGTCGAGGCATACCAGCTAAACCCAAGAAATGTTGAGGAAAGAATGTTAAATTTACACCTACAAACATTACAATAAAGTGTACTTTAAGCAAGGTTGGATTTATACTGACCCCTGTAAATAGAGGGAACCAGTGAGCAATTCCAGCAAAAATACCAAATACAGCCCCCATAGATAACACATAATGAAAGTGAGCTACTACATAGTAAGTATCATGTAAGACAACATCAATAGAAGAGTTAGACAGCATAATACCAGTTAAACCTCCTACTGTAAATAAGAACACAAACCCAAGTGCCCATAGAAGAGAAGGTGAATAAGATAGACGAGTACCATGAAGAGTACCTAATCATCTAAAAATCTTGATTCCAGTTGGAACTGCAATAACCATAGTAGCAGAAGTAAAATAAGCACGGGTATCTACATCTATACCTACAGCAAACATATGATGTGCTCAAACAATAAAACCTAGTACACCAATTGATAACATAGCATAAATTATACCCAGTACTCCAAATCTCTCCTTCTTACCCGACTCTTGACTTACAATATGTGAAATTATACCAAAAGCGGGTAAAATAAGAATATATACTTCAGGATGACCAAAAAACCAGAATAGATGCTGGTACAAGATAGGATCACCACCTCCTGTAGGGTCAAAGAAAGAAGTATTCAAATTACGGTCTGTTAAAAGTATTGTAATTGCACCAGCAAGAACTGGTAAAGACAAGAGAAGTAATACAGCTGTAATAAAAACTGATCATACAAACAGAGGTAAACGGTCCCAAGTCATACCTGGACTACGTATATTAATAACAGTAGAAATAAAATTAACAGCTCCTAAAATAGACGAAGCACCCGCCAAATGAAGAGAAAAGATACCCAAATCTACAGACGCACCTGCATGAGCAATACCTGAAGCAAGAGGTGGATACACAGTTCATCCTGTTCCAACCCCACTCTCCACTAAACCTCTACTTAACAGAAGGGTTAAAGATGGAGGTAACAATCAAAACCTTATATTATTTATACGTGGAAAAGCCATATCCGGAGCTCCAAGCATAAGAGGTACCAGTCAATTACCAAAACCACCAATTATAATAGGCATAACTATAAAGAAAATTATAACAAAGGCATGAGCCGTAACCACTACATTATAGATCTGATCATCACCAATTAAAGAACCAGGTTGACCTAATTCTAAGCGAATAAGAACCCTAAGAGAAGAGCCAACTATTCCAGCTCAAGCTCCAAATATAAAATAAAGAGTCCCAATATCCTTGTGATTAGTAGAAAATAACCATCGTTGCATTGCTTTAGTAAAGTGTCCGAAACTCTAGGTCAGAAATTGTAAATCTCTGTATGGTACTCCCCTTTACTAATAGCTACAGAATCCTGTATCAACTCCTTTGAAGGAAGCTAGTTTTATTAACCTAAGCCATTATATAAGGATTATAATAGCACCACCTACACTATTTATTATAATAATAATTAAATTTATTCAACTTATGCTAAAATTTCTACTTAAAGTAGAGGATTTTAAAAATACTATAGACCCTAAAATCAAGCGCAAATAAAAGTAAAGAGTAAGTAAACTTCTTATTACTATTACTAACCTAATAAAATAACACCCTGTAGATAACAATTTCTCAAGTACTAACCATTTAGGGATAAACCCTATAAAAGGAGGTAATCCCCCTAGAGATAGGAATCCCACAGAAATTACTGCACCTAGGTATACGCTACCTATCTGAAGTACACTTTTAGCACGATACACTTGATTCACAAGTAACACTCATATTAAAGCCCCTGTTATAGCACAATAAACAGCATAATAAGTCAATCATAACCTATTGGAATAAAATATAGCTGCTACTGTCCACCCTAAATGATTAATAGAAGAATAAGCTATTAACTTACGTACTTGTCTTTGATTAATACCACCTAAAGCCCCCACTACACATGAACAAACGATAAGAAAGCATACTAGTTGACTATAATCTATAAGATAACTTATTAAATGAAGAGGAGCCACTTTTTGGATTAATATAAGAATAATATTTTCTTGCCAACCACATCCAGCTCTTACGGAGGGATACCAAAAATGTAAGGGTGCTATTCCAAGCTTTAAAGCCAAAGCAACTAAAAATAAACACCTGCCAGTGACGCTATCTGCCCATAGGAGTACTGCAGTAAAAATAAAAACTTGACTTGCAAAAACTTGAACAATAAAATATTTGATAACAGCTTCTTCTTTACTAAATTTATTTAATACTAAAGGAATAAATCTAAGAAGATTGAGTTCTAGCCCAACTCATGCTGTTAGCCAATTATTTGTTCTAATAACTACAATTATACCCAAAGCCAAACCTAAGAAGAATAAAATATAGCTAACTGAATATCCTAATTTTATTGATAAGTAGCTAATGCTTTACGTTAAAGGTATCATCATCACGAATTTCCTTACCTAAGTAAAGAGAGAGAATTTCATTTCCGGATTATGACTCCAATAGCTTCGACCTTAGCTTATCTCCTATGATGTATGACTCTTTAGCCTTTCATTGCTTTCAAAACAATTATTTTGTACACCAAAATTTAGTCCTAGTTTATTAAATTCGTGTTTACAAAATTATATGCAACTTAATTCACCTTAGCAATAATTGACACTTCTATTTAGTTAACTCTAGAAGATATTGTAAACAAACAGAAGCTAATTTGGTGCCAGCACCTGCGGTTATACTAATTCTTATGATTAGTATAGGTTATCATTTATTTCTTATAGTACTATTTAGTTTATAATGTTACATACAAGTATATAGTACTATATAGTTCATAAAGTTATATTATTAGATAACAGTACTATATAAGAATAATAATGGTTATAAACTTTATTCATTTTATTTTAGGCCATTGGGCGTCCCCGTGAACCGTAAAGAGGAAGGGGACGAACGACTTAGCAACATAAGATGAATAAACTACAACATTTCTCGCATAGAAAATTATTTAGTAAGGCCTTAGTACTTAAATAGCATATTAATCGTACGATTTAATTAAAAATTACTTATTTATATATGGTAACATTTATATAAATAGTACTATAGGTAATATATAAGGAAATAGGCTACTATTAAAGTGAAATTACTTCATTTACACTGAAGAAAACGTAAAAAAACGCACTTTAAAACAAATTACAACAAAAAAAAAAAAAAAAACGTAAAATATTTTTATTTGTGTTGTGTGATTTTTAGGGGGTTTTAAAAAGTTTTAAAAAGTATATATGTACCTTGGGTATCTGGGTTTCTTAAATTAAATTATTTTAAGAATCTCGAAGTAAAAGGATCTTACTTTTTTATATATTTCCGTATTATAGTGTTATAAAAATTTAAGAAATGAAATGTTTTCGATTTTTATAGTATCTAGTTAAAACTTTAATCTAAAAGAGGAGTAAAAATGGGATAAGCTATTTTTACGTTCAATGTAATAAGTTATAGATTTTATAATACGGAATTTAAAGTGTTTAATCTTATGTGTGTAATAACATATTCAATTATCTATTACTTGCTTTAACGAGTTTTTATTAATTTTAATATAAAATTAAATGAGAATGAGAAAATTAGTAAATTATATTAGTGTTGTTAATGAACTCGACAAATAAGTTTTATACCTGTTTAACAAAAACACCTCTATACCTGTGTTTAGTATGGCCTGCCCACTGTAATATAAATGGCTGCAGTATCTTGACTGTGCAAAGGTAGCATAATAGTTTGTCTCTTAATTGGGGACTAGAATGAAAGGTTGGATAATAAAATAGTTGTCTCTACAATATATTAGAATTTAAGTTTAGGGTTAAAACGCCTTAATATTCAAGGGGACGATAAGACCCTATAAATTTTTATTTTAGTAATATAAATAGGCAATAAAATAAATAAAATTTAATTGGGGCAATATAAACATATAATTACTTATATTTTTACTCTTACAGAGTTTAAAAGAGCCTAATTTAAGCAAGAACAAAATACTTTAGGGATAACAGCGTTATTTTTCTGGAAAGAACTTATTAATAGAAAAGTTTGCGACCTCGATGTTGAATTAGGAGTAAGAACGGTGCAGCAGCTGTTTAGAAAAGTTTGTTCAACTTATATTTCCTACATGATTTGAGTTCAGACCGGTGTGAGCCAGGTTGGTTTCTATCTCTTGTATAAATGTGTAACCCTTAGTACGAAAGGATTGGGGAGATCTGAATAACAGTAGTGTTGATTATGTACTATGTTCAAGTATTTACTGCTCTTGATTGTTAAATATTTAGTTTTATTAATTTGTGTTTTAATTAGGGTTGCGTTTTTTACTCTACTAGAACAAAAAGTGTTGGGTTATGTTCAATGTCGAAAAGGCCCTGAGGTAGTAGGTTTAATAGGACTTTTACAACCCTTTGCTGATGCCGTTAAACTTTTTACTAAGGAGCAATTACTCTTAAGGTTTTCTAATTATCTAGTTTATTATATTTGTCCTATTTTAACATTATTTTTATCATTAGTGTGTTGATGTGTGTTTCCTATGAATTCAGGTTTATTTAATTTAGAGCTTGGAATCTTATTTCTAATATGTTGTTTAAGAGTTGGAGTGTATAGTTCATTAGGGGCAGGCTGATCTTCTAATTCTAAATATTCACTTCTAGGTGCCTTACGTTCTGTGGCTCAAACAATTTCGTATGAAGTTAGATTAGCTATTATTTTAATTAGATTTATTTTATTAGTATTTAATTATAATACAATAATTTTTAGAGCTTATCAAGAGTATTTATGATTTGCTTTAATTGCAGGCCCTATATTTTTAATTTGATTTGCTTCCTGTCTTGCTGAGACAAACCGAACTCCTTTTGATTTTTCGGAGGGAGAATCTGAGCTCGTGTCTGGTTTTAATACTGAGTACAGAGGAGGTGGATTTGCATTATTTTTTATAGGGGAGTACAGAAGTATTCTTTTAATAAGAGTTGTGATTGTAGTGGTGTTTTTAGGAGGTGGCTCATTAAGAGTAGATTTTTATCTCAAGCTGGTTGTAGTTGGATATTTATTTGTTTTAATTCGGGCTACTTTACCTCGTTTCCGGTACGACAAATTAATACTTTTAGCTTGGAAAAGGTTTCTTTCGGTGTCTTTAAGATTTCTTTCAGCAGCTTTAGGGATCTCATTGTTTTTATTTTGTATAATAAGTGTTTAATGTTAATATTGATCTCAGGAGGGCTAACTATACTTATTTTTTGTACAAATTGGTTCTCAGTCCTTAGAGGAATCTTTTTAATAGGGTTTCTTTTTATACTGGTATCTATAAGAGTAGGTGAAATATTCCTTATAAGGGATTGACTCTTTAGGTTTAACTTTAGTAGAAGTTTAATTTTATTAAGTATTTGAATCGTAGGTTTAATAGTGCTCGCTAGTGCTTCTGTGTATAAAACTAATATATTTGCCGATTTTTTCCTAAAGGTTAGTTTAGTGCTTTTAATTTCTTTAATTCTCTCTTTTTCTTTCCAAGATCTAATAGGGTTCTATTTTAGATTTGAAATTTCACTCTTACCTACTTTACTATTGGTTTTGGGTTGAGGGTACCAACCTGAACGTATTCAGGCTGGTATTTATATACTTTTTTATACTTTGTTTGGTTCTATACCTTTATTGGTTTTTATATTAATAGAGTTCAAAACTTCAGGGAGAAGTTATATCTTAAATCAGCTACATTTGAATATAGTAGATGTTAATATATGAGTAGTAGCAGGTGTATTAGCTTTCTTTATGAAGCTACCAGTTTATTTCTTACATTTATGGTTACCTAAGGCTCATGTTGAGGCCCCTATTGCCGGTTCAATGATTTTAGCTGGGGTATTATTAAAGTTAGGTGGTTATGGTATTGTTGTACTAAGGTCTTGATTTATTTACTCTGTATCTACTTTTTTACCTATTTTTATAACAATTGGTTTACTAGGAGGGGCATGGGTAGGTGTTATATGTTTACGTCAAACGGATATGAAGTCCCTCGTTGCTTATTCTTCAGTAGCCCATATAGGGTTAGTATTGGGAGGAATCTTAGCTTTTAACTTTTGAGGTTTAAATGGGGGCTTGGAGGTTATACTTGGGCATGGACTTTGTTCTTCAGGCTTATTTTTTCTAGTTAATACAGCTTATGAGCGATCTAATAGACGGAGTATATTTATTAGTAAAGGTATATTAAATAGCATACCTTCTATAAGGTTCTGATGATTTCTGTTGTGTGTATCAAATATAGCGGCGCCTCCTTCCTTAAATCTATTAGGGGAAGTTAGTTTATTTATTAGGGTTATAGGGTGAAGTTATAAAGTTTGGGTAAGATTATTTATATTATCTTTTTTTAGTGGGGCTTACAGGCTATATTTATTTTCTTTAACTCAACATGGTAAAGGGGTTGGAGCCAGATATACTTACAATAGGGGTCTTGTTTCGGAGTATTTTGTTTTAGTTCTACATTGATTCCCTTTAAATTTAATCATTCTTAAAAGTAGTTTTATTATGTTTAGGAGGTCCTAAATTAGCCAAGCAGTTTTAGGAGATAGTATGAAAGAGTAAGCTGCACTTGGTAAGTTTAGTATTTCTTGGGACAGTGAGGTTAGTTTCATTTGTGTCTAGCCTTGAGGCGTTCAAGGAGTCTACGCGTTGATTCTTGGAGTGAGGTTTAGTAGAGACAGGATCAGGCGCAATTGTGATAACTCTTATTATTGATTGAATATCACTTATATTTTTAAGTCTAGTCTCATTTATTTCCGCTAGTGTATTATTTTATAGGGGGGAATATATAGCAGGAGAGGCTAGTTTTGATCGATTTATAATTTTAGTATTATTATTTGTGGGTTCAATAAGGGCTTTAATTTTTAGTCCTAACCTTGTAAGAATTTTATTAGGGTGAGATGGCTTAGGTTTAGTTTCGTATGCTTTAGTAGTGTATTACCAAAATGAGAAATCTGCAGCTGCAGGCATGTTAACTGCACTTTCTAATCGGGTGGGGGATGCTGCCATTTTAGTCAGGGTAGGTTTAATATATTATTGAGGGGGGTTTAATTTTATTTTCTATTCTGGAGTAGAAGGGAGAACTTTAGGTGTCACTATTAGTGCTTTTGTTGCTTTAGCCGCTATAACTAAAAGTGCTCAGATTCCTTTCTCTGCTTGATTACCTGCTGCTATGGCTGCACCTACACCTGTTAGGGCTTTAGTTCACTCTTCAACACTAGTTACAGCCGGGGTGTACTTATTAATCCGATTTAGTGGGGCTATGACTGAGTCTGGAGTTAGAGGTTGGCTGTTACTAATCGGGACTTTAACTATATTTATAGCAGGTTTAGGTGCCAACTTAGAGTATGATTTAAAAAAAATTATTGCTTTGTCTACTCTAAGTCAGTTAGGTATTATAGTTAGTATAGTAGGGGCTGGTTTTCCAGAGTTAGCTTTTTTTCATCTTTTAGCTCATGCCATCTTCAAAGCACTTTTATTTATATGTGCAGGTAGAGTTATTCATAGGGTAGGAGATTATCAAGATATTCGGGCTATAGGAGCATTAGCTAGAACTATACCTCTAGCGTGTAGGTTTATAACAGTATCAAATCTTGCACTATGTGGGGCCCCTTTTTTAGCTGGTTTTTATTCTAAAGATTTAATCTTGGAGACTTTATTTATAGCTGATTTAGGAAGTGTTATTTTTTCTGTTTATTGTATTGCTACTGGTTTAACAGTATGTTATACTTTTCGATTAATCTATTATACTAATTTAGGTGGCTGAGGTCTAAAAGTGTTGGCCAGTGTGGGGGAACAGTTTAGTTGCATATCGCGTGCTATATGAGGATTAGGTTTATTAGCAGTATGTGGTGGTAGAATTCTTAGTTGAATTATTCTACCAGCTCCTGCAATAATTTGTATAACAACTTTTATAAAATCCCTTACTCTACTTCTAGTAGGTTCCGGTTTATCTGCAGGTTTAATTCTTAACAAATTAGGATCTTTAGGTAAAAATCCGGCGTCACCAAAGAAAGATTTTCTAGGTGGAATATGGTTCATACCTAACTTATCAACTTTCTCTAGTGCGGGAATGGGCCTAGGTTTATCTCTAAATATTTTTGAGAGACTGGATAAAGGCTGGTTTGAGTCGGGAGGTGCACAAGGAGCTTGGTCTCTCACTAGTGGGGGTGCTAACGCACTAGAAGGTACGACAACTACTACTATTAAAGGGCTAACTACCCTAGCTTTTTGAGTACTGCTTCTCGTTCTCTTATTATTTTCTAT
>JASSZB010236840.1:0-13984 GCA_031763765.1 Psittacara erythrogenys
CTCATCAGTAAAGGAAGGATTTTAACCGACATTTTAGGGGTATGGACCCACTAGCTTATTTAGCTGACCTTACTAGAGAATGGTGTAGTGGGAGCACTAAGAGTTTTGATCTCTTCGGAATGGGTTCGAACCCCTTTTCTCTAATAGGCTGGGGACGGGAGGGGGTTTCACCTTCATAGTTTACTCTATCAAAGTAATCCTTGAAATTCGGGCACCGTTCCAGAAGTTAAAGTTGGGGGGGAATTCCAAATATTGCTGTGGGAAGTGCAAGATGTCAAATAATAAAAGCTAGGGTGAGGGGTAAGAAGTTTTTTCAAATTAGGTGTATTAGCTGATCATATCGAAATCGAGGGTATGAGGCTCGTACTCACAGAAATAAAATTGAAAAGAGCACGGTTTTGAGTATTAATGTGGTACAAGAAATCTCAGGAAGGCTTTTAAGCGTGTGAGCTCCAAAAAAAAGAACGGCTGAGAGTGAGTTTATGAATAAGATATTAGCATATTCAGCGAGAAAAAATAGTGCAAAGGGTCCGGCAGCATATTCAATATTAAAACCCGAGACTAGTTCGGACTCCCCTTCTGTTAAGTCAAAAGGGGACCGATTGGTTTCTGCTAGGGTAGAAATGAACCACATAAAGGCGAGAGGTCATGCCGGAAAGATTAGTCAAATACTCTCTTGTGAGGTGTTAAAGGTCTGAATAGTAAAAGTGCCTGAGAAGATAACTAAGCAAAGAAGAATAAGTCCCAAGGTTACCTCGTAAGAAATTGTTTGAGCAATTGCACGTATAGCTCCAATTAAAGCATATATTGAGTTTGACGCCCAGCCAGCTCCAAGGAGGGAGTAAACTGTTAAGCAGGAGATAGCTAGTAAAAATAATAAACTAAGGTTGAGATCAACAAGGGGGAATGGTAGTGGAAGTGGGGCTCAGAGTAAGAGAGCAATAGTAAGGGCTAATAAGGGGGAAAATAAAAATAAAAATGGAGAAGAAGCTAGGGGGCGAATAGGTTCTTTAATAAAAAGTTTGAGGCCATCAGCGAGAGGTTGAAATAAGCCATAAGCATGAATAACATTAGGGCCTTTACGTAGTTGTATGCTGCCAATAATTTTTCGTTCAACCAGGGTTAAAAATGCTAGCGCTAATAGAACTGATGCGATTAAAACCAGGGGGGCAACAACATGATTAGAAAGAGTTGAAAGCATTATTAAGAAAAGAAAATAATCTTTAAGTACGGCCAATAGGCTAATTATTCTTAATGTAAATATTAAAAGCTAAAATATGTAATATCTCTCATAGATGAGGGATACCCCCGAGCGTGGGGGGTAGGGGGGTAAACGCAAAAAAGAAAGGGGGCATCATAGAAATTTAGGGGGTGATCTATCATATATATGCTCTTGATATCACTTATGCAATGCAAAAGTTTATGTTTTAAAACATGCAGGTGTAGTATTAGCATGCGAGGAAAATGAACCACCTTAGACCAATAATTTACTGGCACTCTGAAATGTAAGATGAAAGGAAATAAAAAAAGATACACCCATGTACAAAAGAGAACGCTAGGCATGTTGGGTAATGCGATTGCTATTTAGACGCCATTAACTTATGCGCAAAAAAGAATAAGGGAGGGAATGATCGATGAAAATGGACCTGAAATAGGAGCCAAATGCCAGGAATAGTTCACTGATAGTGACCCCCACAAGTAGTGTACCTGACCATCAAGCATGACTAACCTTAAGTTATCAACTGATGGTGGTCTCTTGTGGGCCAGAAGAAGCAGTTTATTTAAAATTGAATTTGAAATTTAATTGTATAAGTTAATAGATTTTGGTAAGATAATTTATAAGAAGTAATGAGGGTAAAGCATAGCAATAAAAGGTTAATATATATGTATGTTGATAAGACATATATGTCTATAATACATGCATATTATTACTATGTTTACCTTAGTTAAATGTATGCAAGCATATATATATATGGTTACAAGAAATTAATGGTGTAAAGACATACAAAGAATAGTTTATTAAGAATTCTGGCTTTGGGTGCCAGAGGCATGGTTTAAATTCCTTTTCTTTGAGCACTAAGAAGGGGTTAAACCTTCAGCCTTTGGCTTACAAGACCAATGCTCATTTAAGCTTTTAATGCATGGTTTAAGGAGTTTAATTAAGTATTTTTTTAGAAGTTTTTTCTCTACTCATCCTGCTGCGGGGAAAAGAATAAAAAAAAATATGAAGTAAAAAGCAGATGCTAGCTGTCCAATAATGATAAAAGGTGGTTCTACGGGTATTGCTCCGATTCATGTTAAAATCAGCACATCAGTTAAAAGTAATCATAGGAGTAGTTGTATAATGGGTCGAAAGGTTGTTGCTTGTTGTTTTGATGTGTGGAGAGCTGGCAGAGTTAGTAGGACCAGAATTGAGGCGAATAAAGCAATAACCCCTCCCAGTTTATTGGGAATTGAGCGGAGAATTGCGTATGCAAATAAAAAGTATCACTCTGGCTTGATATGTGGGGGTGTTATTAAAGGGTTTGCGGGCGAAAAGTTTTCTGGGTCACCTAGAAAGTTGGGGTAAAAAAGAGCGACAGAGGTAAGAAAGAAAAAAAATAATGCGAAACCAAAGAGGTCTTTAAATGAGAAGTAGGGGTGAAAAGGAATCTTATCTATATTTGAGTTTAAACCTACGGGATTATTAGACCCGGTTTCATGTAAGAAGATTAAGTGGGTTATAACTATAGCTATTACAATAAAAGGTAGGAGAAAATGGAATGCGAAAAATCGGGTAAGGGTTGCATTATCTACTGAAAAGCCACCTCAAATTCATTGTACAAGAGTTTCTCCTAAAAAAGGAATGGCAGAAAGAAGATTCGTAATAACTGTTGCTCCCCAGAAAGATATTTGGCCTCATGGGAGAACATAGCCAACGAATGCGGTTATTATTACTAAGAGAAGAATAATGATCCCAGTGTATCATGTTTCTTTATATAAATAAGAGCCATAATAGAAGCCTCGGGCAATGTGGGCGTAGAGACAGATAAAAAAAAAAGAAGCTCCGTTTGCATGAATACTTCGAATAAGTCAGCCATAGTTAACATCACTGCAGATGTGGGCGACTGAGGAAAAGGCTATTATAATATTAGGAGTGTAATGCATAGCTAAGAAAAGCCCGGTTAAAACTTGTGTAGCCAAACACAGGCCTAGTAAGGAACCAAAATTTCATCATGATGAGATATTTGGAGGGGTGGGGAGGTCCACTAAAGCATTATTTAATAGTTTGAATAGGGGGTGAGTTTTTCGAAGGGGGGCCATTATTATTTTAGTGGTTGAAAGCAACGGTGGTTTTTCATATCATAGGTCTTGGTTAAATTCCAGGCTAAAATAATGTTTTTTATGGTATATTTATTTTTATTTCTAAGTGTTGTAGGTTTGGCTGGGGTTGCTTCTAATCCCTCTCCTAATTATGCGGCGTTAAGTTTAGTTGTGGTGGCTGGAAGTGGGTGTGGACTTTTGGCCAGTTTGGGGAGCTCTTTCCTGTCTTTGATTTTGTTTTTAGTATATTTGGGAGGAATGTTGGTGGTTTTTGCTTATTCAATTGCTTTTACAAATAATTTTAATACTAATAATTTAGGGGATTCTTTGGGTTTTGGTTTATTTATTATTTTAATGCCTGTTGTTATGATTTGTTTTTTATTATTTGATAATGGGTTAGAAAGTGAAATATTAACTGTGGGGGTTGATTTTGAGTTTAATAGTTTGGTCCAAGATAATGTTGTGAGTGTAGGGGTTTTGTACACGGGGGGTGCTGGGTTTTTAGTATTTGGTTCTTTAGCATTATTAGTATCTTTATTAGTTGTGCTAGTGGTAGTTCGTGGAAGTATTCCGGGGGGGCTTCGTGCAGTTTAGTTAAGCAAAGTTCAGCAAGTGAGAGTTGCCAATATTGTTGTAAATACAAAAAGGTATAGGTAAGTTTTTAAAATTCCGTGTTGGAAAGCATCTGTTGTTGAAATTAAGGGTAGGTTTAGTGTAGTAAGAGCGTTAGGACCAAGTTTTTCTATTCATGTTTGATCAAGTATGGCGTTAGCAATATTTTGGCCTGCACATAAGCTTAATTTAGGAAGTGCTCGATGGAAAATATGTGGGTAGTACCCCAATAAATTTGAAAAGTAATAAGGGGTTTTATAGGGTATTATTTTAAATTGTTTTGAAGTTAAAAAAGTCAGCTCAAGTGCCACAAATATTCCAAATATGGTTAAGAACAAGGCTGTTGTTTTAATCATAAGGGGTATTGATAAAACAGGGGTTTTACTAGGTACGATATTAAGTGTAATTATTAAGCCTGCAATAATGCTGCCGTAAGCAAGACGTTTAAGAGGGTTAACTAGAGTTTGCTTATTTTCATTAATTGGTGCAAAAACATTAAAGCGGGGGGAGTTGTTTATAGCAAAATAAATAATTCGAAAGCTATAGATAGCTGTGAAAGCTGTGGCGATTAGGGTTAATGTTAGGGCTCAGGCGTTTAAGTATGATGTGTTAAGGGCTTCAATAATAGCGTCTTTAGAAAAAAATCCAGCTAAAAATGGCGTTCCTGTGAGGGCAAGGCTTCCAATTGTTAGACAGGAAGATGTTATAGGAGTGAATTTGAATATACCCCCTATTTTACGAATATCTTGTTCATTGTTTAATGAGTGAATTAAAGATCCTGAGCAAAGAAAGAGCATTGCTTTAAAGAATGCGTGAGTGCAGATGTGTAAAAAAGCTAATTCGGGCTTGTTAAGTCCAATTGTTACTATTATTAAGCCTAGTTGACTGGATGTAGAAAAAGCAATAATTTTTTTTAAATCATTTTGAGTTAATGCGCAGGTTGCTGTAAAAAATGTTGTAATTGCCCCCACGCATAAGCAAAGAGTTAGTACAGGGGGGTTATTTTCAAGTATGGGACTCATGCGAATAAGAAGAAAGACTCCGGCTACAACTATCGTGCTTGAGTGTAATAGGGCGGACACGGGGGTGGGGCCTTCTATAGCGGAAGGGAGCCAGGGGTGTAGGCCAAATTGTGCAGATTTTCCAGCTGCGGCGAGAACAAGGCCGCACAGGGGAAGAGTTAAGTCTATATTTTTAGATGATGCAAATAGGGTTGCTATTTCTCAAGAGTTTAGGTTGGTTGCTATTCAAGCTAAAGCTAAAAAGAGTCCAACATCTCCGACGCGGTTGTAAATAACTGCTTGTAGGGCAGCAGTGTTAGCGTCTGTTCGACCATATCATCAGCTAATTAGAAGAAAAGATATAATGCCAACACCTTCTCAGCCAATGAATAGTTGTAACATGTTGTTTGCGGTTACCAAAATAATTATAGCTATTAAGAAGATTAGTAGGTATTTAAAAAAGCGGTTTAAGTGGGGGTCTGAATGCATATATCATAGTGCAAACTCTAAAATGGCCCAGGTTACATAAAAAGCGACTGAAGAAAATATCAAGGAGTAAAAGTCTAGTTTAAAACTAATAGAGAGATTGAAGCTAAATAAGCTGGCTCAAGTTCATAATGTTATTATAGCTTCTGTGCCGTCGTTTATAAAAAAGCTAAGGGGGAATAGGCTTATAAAAAAAGATAGTTTTACTACGTTTTTAATTTTATAAGCCAAGGAAGTTTGGTGGTGTGAGAAAGAGAATAAGCTTAAGAACAAGGGGTATAGTAACGATAAGAAAATAAGAATGTAGAAGGTGCTTATGAAGATGTATACTTTAAAAGTGCTTATAAGCATTAATGAATGATGCATTATTTTTATTAGGATTTGCACCTAAATCTTTAACTCCTAAGGCTAACGGATAATCTTCTATCCTATAAAAATGAAAAAGCTTCGGATTTTAACCAAAGAGGTGAAGTTTAGCAAACATCATTATAACATATCTTTTTCAGCAGAAGAAAGGAGTTTAACCTTTATTTTTAAAATCACAATTTAATATTTTTATTAAATTAAATCTGCACGGACCTTAGCCCTACAAGTAGGGATGGTTTGAGAATGAGTATTAGCAGTGGGAGTAAGTGGAGCGTAATTAAAAGATGTTCTCGTGAGTGTGTGGGGCTTAGTGTAAGAATATGGTTGGGTAAAGGCCCTCGTTGCGTTATTATAAACATGTATAAAGAGTAAGAAGCTGTAATTAAAGTTCCCAACCCTGTTAAAATTAAAGAGTAGAACGATCAGTTGAAGGCGGAAGTAAGAATTATAAGTTCACCCATAAAGTTAGGGAGAGGGGGTAGAGCTAGGTTTGCTAGTGTTGCAATAAACCATCAAGCTGTTATTAGAGGAAATAAAACTTGTAAGCCGCGGATTAATATCATGGTTCGAGTGTGAGTTCGTTCATAGCTAGTATTGGCAAGACAAAAAAGGGCGGACGAAGTTAAACCATGGGCAATTATAAGAATTATAGCGCCTGAAAATCCTCAAGGGGTTTGAGTTAAGATTCCTGCTGTAACTAAGCCTATATGTCCTACTGATGAATAAGCAATTAAAGATTTTAAATCTGTTTGTCGAAGGCAGATTAAGCTTGTTATAACTACGCCTCATAGTGCCAAAATAATGAAGGGGTAACAAAATTCTTTGGTTAGAGGCTCAATTAGGGGGGACACTCGGATTATTCCGTAACCGCCTAGTTTTAATAGTACTGCGGCTAGGATTATGGACCCGGCGATAGGTGCTTCTGTGTGGGCTTTAGGCAACCATAAGTGTCCCCCGTAAATGGGAATTTTGAGAAAAAAAGCCAGTATGAGCATTATTCAGAAGAACTTTGAGGAGCAGTTAGGCTTATATACGAGTGCGTGTAAGTTAGGGTTTTGAGGATATAACTGTGGGTTTATGTATATTAAACCAGTGGGAGTACCTCAAGCTCGGTCAAAATAATTATTCAGGTTGTCTAACAAAAAAAGTTCTAGTGTTCCATAGCAGTGATAAATACTTAGCAAGGCAATTAAAAAGGGCAAAGATCCGACTAAGGTGAAAAATAAGAAATAAATTCCGGCAGCTAAACGGTTTTTTTGATAACCCCCCCAAGCAATAATAGTTAGTGTTGGGGTTAAGATTGCTTCAAATACGATAAAAAACAATATTAAATCAGATGTATTAAAGGATAAAATTAAGAACACTTGTAAAGAAACTAAGAGGGCGAGGTGAACTCGTTGTTGTAGAGGAGGTTTATTTTTGAGACTTTTTAAGCTAACAAAGATTAGTAAAGGTAGGAGCCAGCAAGTTAAAATCAAAATGGGGATGGTGAAAAAATCTATAAAGAAGCCAAAACCAAAATATTGATAAGCGCAAATAAAGTAGTTTGCGAAGAAAGTTATGCTGGTTATGGCTACGAAGAAGCTATATATAAGGGCAGTTGGCCATAAAAATGGAAGGGGTACAATTCAAATAATAATAAATAAAAATATGGTTGGAATTAGAAGTATTAGCATTGAAGTATGTTTATATTTTGTAAGTTTTCTGTTCCGTGGGAACGCATAGAAGCAATTAATAAGGATAACCCGAGGCTTGCTTCGCAAGCTGAAAATGTGATTAGAATCATTGGGGATATGGAAAAAATAAGGGTATTAAACTTTAGGATTCATAAAGAAAAAGAAGTAAATAATGTGAGCATTATTCCTTCTAGACAAAGAAGGACTGAAAGTAAGTGAGCTCGATAGAAAGTCAAACCCGCTAAGCTTAATAAAAATATAGCCATAAAGATGAGTGGTAAGTGGTGCATGAAGTAATTAAGGACTTTAACCTAAAGTTTTTGAGCCGAAATCAAAAGTTTTGCTTAAACTAATCACTTATTCTGCTCATTCAAGCCCCCCCTGAGCTCACTCGTAAATGAACCCTAGAGTTAATAAAATTAGCACTACGGAAGCTCAGATAAATGTGGTTAGGGGGTTTTCAAGTTGGTTTCCCCAGGGAAGAGGAAGGAGGAGAGCAATTTCTAAATCAAAAAGAAGGAAGAGAAGAGCCACCAAAAAAAATCGAATGGAGAAGGGCAAGCGGGCTGAGGAAAGAGGGTTAAACCCGCATTCATAGGGTGAAAGTTTTTCATAGTCTGTTTTAAATTGAGGTAACCAAAAAGAAATTAATAGTATAATTAAAGAAAGGGCAGTTGAAGTAATAAATATAAAAAAAATTAGGTTCATCTTCTTTTTTCAAATATAATTGATATAAGTGTTTATAATTACACTATTTAAAAGACAGGGCTTATATTCAGTATGCCTCTATTAAATTTCTTTCCTTGGGCTTTAACCAAGACTAAGTGATTGGAAGTCACAGGTACTAATATACTAGAAAGATACAGGTATGTTTAATTAAATTTGTAGATAGTCGGGTGGATTTAGTCTATTATAAGTTCAAGATATATGTTATATAGTTTCTATACAGAAAAGTGAGAGTAAAACTATGAACCTCATCAATAAATAGAGATGTATAAGAAAAGTCATACAACATCTACAAAATGTCAGTATCAAGCGGCGGCTTCGAAGCCAAAGTGGTGGTCGGATGTAAAGTGAAATTGAATTTGACGAAGTAAGCAGATTAATAAAAAGCTAGAGCCAATAATTACATGGAGCCCGTGGAAGCCTGTGGCAACAAAAAAGGTAGAACCATAAACACCATCGGCAATTGTGAAGGGGGCTTCGTGGTATTCTATTGCTTGAAGGGCGGTAAAGTAAAAGCCTAAGACGATAGTCAGAGTAAGAGATAAAATCATTTGTTTACGGTGGCCTTCCATAATACTATGATGTGCTCATGTAATAGTAATACCTGAAGCTAGTAGTACTGCTGTGTTTAATAGGGGAACTTCAAAGGGGTTAAGGGGTGTGATTCCTGCAGGAGGCCAGCAGCTTCCCAGCTCAAATGTAGGGGCCAAGCTCGCGTGATAGAAAGCTCAGAAAAACCCTAAAAAGAAAAATACTTCGGAAGTAATAAAAAGAATTATACCATAACGAAGGCCTTTTTGTACAGGAATTGTATGACAACCTAAGAAAGTGCTTTCTCGAATAATATCCCGTCATCATTGGTACATAGTTAATAGAAGTAAATTTAAGCCAAGAATTAATAGAATATATGAGTGGGTGTGGAATCAAACTGCTAGTCCTGAAGTTAATAAAAGAGCAGCGACAGCTCCTGTTAAAGGCCAAGGGCTTGGGTCGACTATATGATATGCGTGTGCTTGATGTGCCATTAAATGTTTTCTTGTAAGTACAGGCTTAGTAGTAAAACAAAAACGTAAGCTTGGATTATTGCTACAGCAACTTCTAGAAGTGTTAGGAGATAAAGCAATGTTAATGTTATAAGAGCAGCGGGGGGGAAAAAGGTAACTAAAAAAAGCGTAGCTATTGAGATGAGGTGAATTAAAAGATGCCCAGCAATTAAGTTTGCAGTAAGTCGAACACCTAGGGCTAATGGGCGGATTAAGAGACTAGTGGTTTCGATAGTTACAAGAGCGGGGATTAAAAAATTAGGGGTGTTTTCTGGAAGAAGATGTCCTAGCGCATGAGTTAGGCTATTTCGAAATCCAATAATGACTGTGACCAATCATAGTGGGAGTGCAAAAGCTATGTTTAATGAAAGTTGTGCTGTCGGTGTAAAAGTGTGGGGAAGAAGGCCCAGTAAATTTAAAGAGATTAATAGTATAAATAAGGCAGTAAATAGAAAAGCTCACACATATCCTTTAATAGCTAAGGGTTGAAAAATTTGTGTAATAAAAGCTGCCATAAGTCGTTTTTGAATTAATAATATGCGGTGATTTATTCAGTGAGCTGAAGATCCGAGAAGGAATGCTCAGGGGGCAATGAGAGCAATGGCTAGAAGGGGGGTGCCTAAAAAAACAGGAGATAAAAACTGGTTAAATAAGTTTATTGTCATAATCAGTGTCATGATGTGTTGCTAAGTTTTTCTGTGGTATTTAATAGCGGCTGAAGAGGGTAGATATGGGTTAGAACCTTAAAAGGAGCAAAAAATAAGAGAGTTGCTCAGGCAAAAAATATAATTAGTAATCAGGGGTGCGGGTTGAGCTGAGGCATATCACTAAGGGCGGGCGGTAATCGCCTGTTTTTAGCTTAAAAGGCTAAAGCTTGTCCTTATAGCTTCTCAGTGAAGCGCTTGTGAGCATTATGGCTGATCAATTTATAAAATTTTTTTGTGGCACAGCTTCTACAACGATAGGCATAAAGCTGTGATTGGCCCCGCAAATTTCAGAGCATTGGCCGTAAAAAACACCGCTACGATTAATAGACAGGCTTATTTGATTTAAGCGGCCTGGCACTGCATCTATCTTAATGCCAAGACTTGGGATTGCTCAAGAGTGAAGAACATCATCTGCAGAAACTAATATTCGAGTGGGGGTTTCGGTAGGGATTACTACTCGGTGGTCTGTTTCTAGGAGGCGGAATTGTCCCGGGAGGAGTTCTTGGGTGGGAATCATATAAGAATCAAAAGTAACATTATTAAGGTCTGTGTATTCATAGGTTCAATACCATTGGTGACCAATTGCTTTAATAGTAAATCACGGCTGATTAATTTCATCTATTAGGTATAAAATTCGCAGGGAAGGAAGGGCAATAAAAATTAGGATTAAGGCTGGGATAAGTGTTCAGATAGTTTCAATTTCTTGGGAGTCTAAAACTAGCTTGTCAGTAAGTTTAGTTGTAACTATTGCTAAAATAATATATAATACGAAGGTGCTAATTAAAAAGACAATTATTATAGCGTGATCGTGAAAATAAAGAAGTTCTTCTATTACGGGCGAAGCTGCATCTTGAAAGCCAAGTTGAAGGGGGTATGCCATGTTTTAAAACACGCGGGGTTTTAACCTGCTTTTTTGTCTTGACAAAACAACATATTTGATATATTAGTGCTTCATAAAGAAAATGGCAGAGTGGTAATGTAGTTGATTTGAAATCAGCTTACGGGGGTTAGATTCCCTCTTTTCTTGAATTTAATTTGATTTAGAGTTAAGTTGAATAAAAGCAGGTTCTTCGAAGGTATGACTAGGCGGGGGGCATCCATGCATTCATTCAACATTTGTAATTATAAGCTCTGTTAGAGCAACTTCTCGTTTAGCTGAAAAAGCTTCTCAGATAATAAACAAGAACATGATTACAGCAATTAAAGAGATTAGTGAGCCAATAGAAGAAAATGTGTTTCAAAAAGTATAAGCGTCTGGGTAATCAGAATATCGTCGAGGTATCCCAGCTAAACCTAAGAAGTGTTGTGGGAAAAAGGTTATGTTGACCCCTAAAAATATTACGCCAAAATGAATTTTTGTTCAAGTTTGATGAAGGGTATAACCTGAAAATAGTGGGAACCAGTGGACAAAAGCTGCAATAATTGCGAAGACAGCACCTATTGACAAGACATAGTGAAAGTGAGCTACAACATAGTATGTGTCGTGGAGAACAATGTCTAAAGAAGAATTAGCCAAGACAATCCCTGTCAAGCCTCCTGCTGTAAATAAGAAAATAAACCCTAGGGCTCATAGAAGTGGCGTTTCTCATTTAATTGAACCTCCGTGAAGGGTGGCAAGTCAGCTAAAAACTTTTACGCCAGTTGGAATAGCAATAATTATTGTAGCAGATGTGAAGTAAGCTCGGGTGTCAACATCTAGGCCGACTGTAAACATATGATGAGCTCAGACAATAAAACCTAGTAGGCCAATAGCTATTATTGCTCAAACTATTCCTATGTAACCAAAAGGTTCTTTTTTTCCTGCATAATAAGCTACAATGTGGGAAATTATTCCAAAGCCGGGGAGGATTAAAATATAAACCTCTGGATGGCCAAAAAATCAAAATAAGTGTTGATAAAGAATAGGGTCCCCTCCTCCAGCAGGGTCAAAGAAAGTTGTGTTCAGGTTTCGATCTGTGAGAAGTATAGTAATACCTGCAGCCAGGACGGGTAGGGAAAGAAGAAGCAGAACAGCCGTGATTATTACAGCTCAGATGAATAGTGGGGTTTGGTATTGAGAAAGGGCTGGAGGTTTTATATTTAAAGCTGTTGTAATGAAGTTGATAGCTCCTAAAATAGAAGAAATGCCAGCTAAATGAAGAGAAAAGATAGTTAAGTCTACAGAAGCTCCAGCGTGGGCGAGATTGCCGGCAAGGGGTGGGTAAACAGTTCAACCTGTACCTGCGCCCCCTTCTACACCTGAAGAAGCAAGAAGTAAAAGAAAAGAGGGGGGGAGAAGCCAAAAGCTTATGTTGTTTATTCGTGGAAAAGCTATATCAGGGGCCCCCATTATTAAAGGGACAAGTCAGTTACCAAAGCCTCCAATTATGATGGGTATAACTATAAAAAAGATTATTACAAAAGCATGTGCTGTTACGATTACATTATAGATTTGATCATCACTGAGGAGTGAACCGGGCTGGCTTAGTTCTGCTCGAATTAGTAGGCTTAATGCGGTACCAACCATCCCTGCTCAGGCACCAAAGATTAAGTAGAGGGTGCCAATGTCTTTATGGTTTGTAGAAAATATTCAACGCATGGTGGTCACAGGTAAGATGGCTGAAAAAGCGGTGGGTTGTAGCTCCATGCATAGAGGTAGAAACCTCTTCTTATCAGCCCCAGATATTAGATTGCAAACCTAAAATAGCTAATTAGTTTTGGCCGGGGCTTCTCCCGCCTATTTTGCTTACACTAGGCGGGAGAAGTAGGCGAATGCTTATTGGTTGAAGTATTTAACTGTTAATTAAAACATTGTAGGATCAAAGCCTACTCGTCTAGAAGGCTTTAGCTTAAATTAAAGTTTCTGTTTTGCATACAGAAGATGTGGGTTAAATTCCTGTAGGTCTTATAGAGTCTGGAGGATTTACACTTCCTTTTAAAGCTTTGAAGGCTTTTAGTTTAATTATAACTTAAGTCTCTAGAATGAGAACAGGGCGAGGATAGAAGAGGAGGTAGGCAATAAAGAAAAGGAGGCGGTAAAAGATACTGCTAAAAAAGGGGGGGTTGTAAAAAATGAGAAGCGTCAAGGAAGTAGGGCTGGGGTGTTGTTAGGGGGCATGGTTATTGCCACAGCATAAGAAAGGCGTAGATAGAAAAAAAGGCTTAAGAGGGCAGATAATGCGCTAATAGTCGCCACTAGCGTTATTTCTTGTTTTGCTAATTCATTGAGAACTATTCATTTTGAGATAAAGCCCGTGAATGGGGGCAGGCCCCCAAGTGAGAAGAGAGTTAGAGGAAGAATCGAGGTTAAAAATGGGTTTTTAGCTCATGAGGTGGAGAGGGAATTAACAGAGGTTGAGTATAAAAAGTCAAAAGAAAAAAATAAGGTGAGGGTTAGCGTTGTATAAATTAAAAAAGTTAGGAGGGCAATAGTAGGAAAATAATGAATAACTAAAATAACCCATCCTAGATGTGCAATAGAAGAATATGCTAAAATTTTTCGTAGTTGTGTTTGATTAATGCCCCCTCAGCCTCCCACTAAAATTGATGTTAAACCTAAGATAACATATAGGGTAGAATATTCATAAGAGATTTGTGCTAAGAGAGCTAAGGGGGCTAGTTTTTGTCAGGTTGTTAAAATTAAACCTACTTTGAAATCTAATCCTTGTAAAACTTCTGGGAATCATGCGTGAATTGGGGCTAACCCTATTTTTAGTGCTAAAGCAGTGGTAATGATTGCGAGGGGGACGGGATGAGTAATTATTTGAATATTTCATTGACCGGAAAATCAGGCGTTTAGGGTTGAAGCAAATAGTAGTATAATTGCTGCTGTGGCTTGGACAATAAAATATTTTAAAGTAGCTTCTAAAGCCCGTGGATTATTTTTCTGAGCCATAATGGGAATAATTGCGAAAGTATTTAGTTCAAGGCCTATTCAAGCAAGGAGTCAGTGAGAGCTTGATAAAGTTATTATAGTACCTAAGATTAAAATGCTGAAAAACATTATTAATAAATAAGGGCTCATCAGTAAAGGAAGGATTTTAACCGACATTTTAGGGGTATGGACCCACTAGCTTATTTAGCTG
>JASSZB010237041.1:0-64706 GCA_031763765.1 Psittacara erythrogenys
GCAGGAGCAGCAGCGTGGCCGAGACCAGCACGTCCAAGAGACGCTTCCAGAACGCGTAAGGCAGAGGGAGGCGGGCGGCGGCGATCCCGCCTTCGGAATCCGGGCGCGATCCTGCGGCGCAGGACATCGGCGGGTTCACTCCGGGGGCGTGGGTCGGCATTTCTGGTTCACCGCGAAGGCTCATAAGCGGTACTCGCGGTGATGGTACGGCAATACTCGTTCCACCCTGCCTCGGCGAAATACCGGTTCCGGCCAATCCCCCTATAAGCGCCGGTTTAAGCCTGAAGAGTTCGACAGTCAAACACGGAAAGGGCCGTCGCTCCGGAAGGAGCGACGGCCCTAAGCCGTTCGAAAGGCGAGCCTTACGCTTTGCGGCGGCGGCGCAGAAGCGCGATGCCGAACGCCAACGCGGCGCCCGGTCCCGGAACGGAACTCAGGGTCGCGGAGACCGTGTTCACGTCGCCCCCGAAGCTGTCGTTGCCCGGCCCGAGGATGAAGTCGAGCCGGTCGCCCGCGTTGAGGAACAGGTTCGTGTTGGACGGACCGAACGCGGTTCCGGTCCCGGAGATCGTGCCCCCGAAGCCGGGCACCAGCGTGCCGTTGAGGAAGACGCCGTAGGTGCTGCTGCCGCCGCTCTCCAACCGCTGGAACAGGGTGTCGAGGCGAACGTTCCCCAAGCCCGATGCCGCGGTGTAGCGGGCGATGGAGTACAGGTGGCTGTTGGCGTTGCCTGGATGCATGATCACCGAACCGGCGGTGAAGTTGACGCTACCCCCGTAAGTCCAGTTTTGAAGGTTCTTGGCGACGTACGGATAGACGCCGGTGGGCGATCCGGCGGCGGACCAGCCGGTGGCGTTGGCCGCGCCGTAGGTGGCGGAGACGCTCGTGTTCGAATCGTAGAGCACGAAGTCGCTTCCGTCGGACACGGTCGAGTAGCCGTACGCCCAGTTGTTGGTGAGGCCCGGGTTGTTCGAGGCATCGAAGTCGCCCGCGAGATCGGCGATGACGCCAGCCTGGGCGCTGGCCATAGCGGTGAGGCCAGCGAGAACGAGAAGAGAACGAAGTTGCATCGCGAATACCAGAAAAGGCAAGGCGCGACCGAGCACGGTCGACCCTGACCTTGTCCGTATTATAAAGGTCAGGCGGACGCCTGATTCACTTCGATGCAATAACCGGTATTTTTACTTCGTTGTGATTCTCTAAGCTAGATTCCGCCTTCTTCGGCGACCCTGAACCTCGGGGCCGTGCCGTCCGGCGGATCGAGTTGGGCTTCGACCTTCGCGACCGCCCGCTGGACACCCTCATGGATGGTTTCGGTGGCGTCGTTCGCCGCTTGGAGGTCGCGGCTCTCTTGGGCGAGAGCGCCGCCTTCCGTCGCGGTCGGCCCGGTCTCGGGGACCTCGATCGGGATCTGGAGCTTCGGAACGAGAGCCAAGACCAAGATCTGGATGCACGCGGCGATCGGCACCGCGAGGATCATGCCGATGATGCCGAGGAGAAGGTTGCCCGAAAGCAGGGCGATGACGGAAAGAATCGGGTGCAGTCCGACCGAATGGCCCAGGAAGCGGGGCGAGATGAACTGGTCGAAAACGATCTGGTGGAGCATGACGCTGGCGATCAGGGCGGTCGCCATCATGGGCACCCCGCCCCCGACGAACGAGGCGGCGGCAGTGATGACCAGGGTGAGCAGCGCGCCGATGTAGGGCACCGAGTAGAGGACGCCCGCGATGATGCCGACGACCAGGGCGCTGGGCACGTGGATGACCGTGAGAAGAAGCCAGGTCGCCACGCCGTTGAGGAGCGAGAGAATTGCAAGGCCGCGTAGGTAGCGGGCGAACACCGCGCTCACTTCGGAGACGTACGATTGGGCGGGACCCCGGTGGCGACGGGGCACCAGCAGGAGGGCCTTGCCGAGGATCAGGTGGAAATCGACAAGGGCGTAGAACGCGACGATGGGAATGATGACCAGCCAGACCAGGTTGGACAGGACGCTCATTCCGTAACTAGTCAGGTAGGTCGACGACTTGCTCAGGCCCGCCTGCGCACTCTCGAACGCCTTGACGCCGATGCCCGCCACGCTCTCCGGGACGTTGAGCTTCGCGAACGACTTGAGCAATCCTTCGTGGCTGGTGTCCGGGAAGAACCGGACGAACTGCCGCTGCATATCCGCGAGCTGGGCGACCAAATGCGGCAAGGCCAGATAGAGCAGTCCGACAAGGATCACGAGGGTGGAGCCGAAGATCGCCGCCGACGCGGGCGTACGCTTCCAACCCCGCGCCTCCATGCGGTCAACGACCGGATCGAGCACCGTCGCGAGCACGAACGCCAAGCCCAACGGCAGCCAGATCTCGCGCACGACCCACGCCAGGTACGCGACGAGCACGACGACGGCGGTAAGGAAAAGGGCACGCCGAACGGTCGGGCCATCGGGAACGGGAATCGTGACGGACTGCTGGGCCACGCGCGTTAGACCAAGAAAGTGGGACCTGGTTCCTTCCTTTGAAAATGCAAAATAAAGCGTGATCCAGCGATCGGAGTGGCGGACTCGGTCTGACGAGCCGAAGACGCCATTAGGAGTGTTCTACGGGCGTGATCGCTGGCTAGGGATCCCGACTGGGCTCTGGATCCTGCTCTATAGCACGATCTTCGGAGCCGCTTATTTTTCCAGCGCCATTTCTTTATTCGTCGCCGCCCTGATGCCCCTCTGGGTCGACCGAGGAAACTACCTGGAAGCGCCGTCGACCTCAGGGAGGCCGGGTCTGTGGCGCTCGACCGTTCTGGCCTTGACCGATCCCGGGGCTTTGTTCGCGTTCAGTCGATTGGACGCCATTGCCGACATGGTCCCCCTTCCGGCTCCGGAGCGTTGCTTTGGGGTTGAAATGACCCTCTACCGAGGAGAGCGCGTGACGGGGGGCGACCTGGGAATCGTGGTCCTTTCCGAAGGTTGGCTCGTTTACGAAGGGAGAACGACCTCGTTTTCCCTCTCGCCTCGCGATGTTCTCCAGAGTTATTCCGGGCCGACCGCTTGGACTTTATGCTTGCCCGAAAAGCAGCGTATCGCGTTCCGTTGCTACGATCCGGGGTGGAACGAGGCGATGCAGGAATGGACCGTGGCCGACCCTCCGCCGGGGCTTTCCCGCTTCCCGCCGCTTCGACCCAATTCCGTGCGCCGTCTGCGCTTACCGGCTTATTTTCAACTTGCGGCAACCAACCTCGCGGGTGTTGTGTTGGGGATCGCGATCCCCGCGCTGTTCCTCTCGACGTCCGTTTCGTGGGGAGCCGTCGGCGTCACCATAGGTATTGCCGCCTTCCTTTACGCGGTCGGCGTTTGGCTGGAAAGGAGGAGTCGTTGATTGAGCGCGCGGAGTGGCGGGTGCGGGCCGACGATCCGAAGACGCCGATCGGGTGGATGATGGGAGTGGATCGGTGGCGGGGAGTGCCGGTCTACTGGGTCGTCACCGGGACTTGCTTGACCGCCATTCTGCTCCGCGCTTTGTTCGAGGCGTGGTTGCCGTTCTGGTGGGGAGATCTCGCCTCGCTCGTTTTTCCGTTCGGCGGCTTGTTCGTCTTCATGTTGGCCGTCCAGCCGCGTCGCCGAGTCGTCGATGCTCCGGATCCGGCGCCGACCGACACGTTCGACTGCATGGCGACGGTCTTGCTCGAAGGTCGTTCCCTTGGCCGCGACCGCGGCCACGTCGCCTTTTCGGATGGATGGCTCGTTTACTAAGGGCGGCGCACCAGCTTTGCCCTAAGCTCGGACGAAGTGGATTCGACGGTCCCTTCCGGCTCGACCATTCAACTGAACCTGAGAGACGGAACCGGATTGCGACTCTCCATCGAAAAAGGACTTCGGGAGGCGGTCGATGGTTGGCTCGCCGAGCCCTCGCCGACGGGGCTGTCCCGGCTGCCTCCCGACGTTCTTCATCCCGAAACCCGGCACGCCGCGACCTCGTGGCTGGCCTTCATCAGCGCGGTGAATCTGGGCGGCGGACTTGGCGTCGCTCTCACCTCGCTTCCCCACGCCCACTCGCCGGAAGTCGCGGCGGTCGTCCTCTGTTGTTTCGGGGTTTCCGCCGTTCTCGCGATTCTCAGTCGGAGAAAACAGAGGTCCCAAACAAAAAATCGGCCGGGGCCCGATGGGCGCCCGACCTTAGGAGAGATCCTTTTTCGCGTCCTCACGTTCTTGCCCGATCTTGATGATCGCGTCCGGTCTTGCGACCGGCGGAGAAAACTCTCGGCACGGGTGATGAATCTCATTTAGGAAACCACCCCGGATTCGTCTAGTGAGACTTTATCGCTACAATTGCGGTGGATGTCGCAAGAAGAATTGCGTGCTCTTCTCCGGCAAGACGTTGTCGAAGCCGCGAAAGAGCTACTTGGTTGCCAGATCGTGCGCGGCGGACGGATCGCCCGCATCGTGGAGACGGAGGCGTACCGCGCCGAAGACGATCCCGCCTGCCACGCCTACCGCCGCCGGACCCTACGCAACGAGACGATGTGGGGGGAGCCGGGGCGGGCATACGTCTACCTGAACTACGGGATGCACTGGATGCTGAACGTCGCCGCCCACGAACCGGGACGCGCCGCCGCCGTCCTGATCCGGGCGGCGGAACCGCTCGAAGGTTTGGAAGAGTTTCGGGCGGTTCGGCCCGGAGTTTCGGATGCCGAACTCTTACGCGGCCCGGGCAAGCTCTGCAAGGGCTTCGCGATCACGCGGGAGGACGACGGGACCGACCTGCTCGATCCGGCATCGGAGTTCCGCATCGAGGCTGGCGAGACGGTTCCGGTGGTCGCGGGTCCGCGTATCGGCATCGCGGTGGGGCAGGACCTGCCGTGGCGTTTTGCCGACGCTTCGCGCTTGACCTGGGTCTCGAAGCCCGTTCCCCCGAAGTGGCGGTAGCTAAACGGGCTTGGGTTCCGTGTCGAAGCCCGCTTGCAGAAGGGCATCCCATCCGCCGACCACCGCTACCGCCTTCGGCCAGCCGGCCTTGCGAAGGGCCGCCGTCGCGTTGAGGCTGGTCTTTTCGTTCGGGCAGGTGCAGTAGAGGGCGATCCAAGCCTCTTTCGGGACTTCCCGTTCGGCGGCGGTTTTCGCGGGCCGATCGAGATCGAAGCGGACGGAGTCCACGAGGACCGACTCCGCTTCCCGGTAGGCGCTCGTGGAACGGACGTCCCCCAATTGGACGAGATCGCCCCGATCCACCATCGCCCGAACGTCCGCCGCCGAGACCGTCTCCGGATCGCCCACCGGAACCGGAACGGGAGTTCCCGAAGGGTGGAACGCACCCTTGCCGAAGGCCATGATCGACAGGCCGTGGATACCCACCGAAACCAGAACCCCAACGGAGGCGATTTGGAAGAGCCGCTCCGAACCGGGCACGTTGCCGAAAACCGGCAGCAGGGCGAGCAACAGGGTGGAAAGGCCCCGGGGGCCGAACCAGACGATGATCGCCCGCGAACGGCTGTCCACCGCCATTGGGCGCAGGGTCAGCCAGAGGCTGATCGGGCGGGCGGCAAGGGCCAGGACGAGGAACGCGACCATCGCGGGACCGACGAGCGGCAGGCCGCTCCAGATGAGCGAGCCGCCCATCAGCACGAAGGTGAAGAGCAGGAGCATTTCCGCCGTCGTTTCGCCGTACTCGGTGAAGCAGTCGCAGAGTTCGACGTCGAGGGCGGAGATCGTCAGGCCCGCCGCGAAGGCGGCGAGGAAGCCGCTGCCGTGGAGCGCCTCGGCGGCGGCAAAGGCGGCGAAGCAGACGCCCAACGAGTAGATGCTCTCGTAGTCGCGCCGGATGCCGACCCGCCGCCGAACGAGGTCCAGCGCGCCGATCGCGATGCCCGCGACGACGGCGCCCGCGCCCGGACCGAGAACGAGCATCTGCATCGCCAGCTTGGGCACGTCCACGCCATGCCCCGTCATCGCCGGAACGGCGAGGGCCATCGCCACGATCACGATGGGCAGCAGGACCACGTCGTTCAGGCTGCTCTCAAGCTGAAGTGAGAGCCGTGCGGAGGCGGGCAGGTCGGGACGCCGCAGGAGGCCCCGAAGCAACACCGGGTCGGTGGAGGCGAGGGCGGCGGCGAGGATCGCGGCGTGGGGCGCACTGAGCCCCAAGAGAAAGTAGCCGCCGAGAGCGATGGCCGCGGTGGCGAGGATCGTGCCCGGACCCAGGATGGCCCCCGCCAGCGGCGCGTTCTTCCGAACATGGGCAAGGTTGAGGCTGAGGGCGTCGGTAAAGAGGACCAAGCCCAGGCTGAGGGTCGCCACGACCCGGAGCACGGGCGAATCGAGCCCGACGTTGAGAAGACCCAGTCCCGAGGGGCCGAGGATCGCGCCGAGGAGGAGGAACACCGCGACCTGCGGGAAGTTGCTCCGCTCGACGAGTCCCGACAGCAGGGCGGAGACCGCGATCACCGCACCGATCAGCGCGAGCATCGCGGCCAAAGACTCGGTGGTGACGTTCATGATGCGGCCTCCGGGTTGGCGTCGGTCGCGCCCCTGCCATGGGGTGCGCGGATCGACTTACCAGCGTCTCGCCTCGTTCGCATGGCCGAGAAGTGTGGCCTATTTTACGGACGGTTATGCCAGGGGTAAGCCGGAAAAGAAGGCGCGGATCGGAAGAGTTCACCCCGAAAGGCGCCACAATGGGAGGTTCCTGTGGAGCCTCTGGACCTGGATTCCCTTAATCCCGAGCAACGCGAGGCCGTGACCCACCCGGGCGGGCCCATGCTCATCTTCGCGGGCGCCGGATCGGGCAAAACGCGCGTCATCACGTTCCGCATCGCGCGCCTGCTGCAGAGCGGCGTCTGGGCCTCCCGAATCCTCGCGGTGACGTTCACGAACAAGGCCGCGCGCGAGATGCGCGAACGGCTCGAAGGACTGGTCGGCGAGACCTCCCGCAACATGTGGGTGGGCACCTTCCACTCGCTCTGCTCGCGCATCCTGCGGATCGACGGCAAGTTTATCGGCCTCGACCCGAACTTCGTCATCTACGACGACGGCGACCAACTGGGCCTCATCCGCGAGGTGTTCAAGGCGAAGAACATCGACGACAAGTCGATCCAACCCCGGGCGGTGCTGAACGAGATCTCCAACGCGAAGGAGAAACTCACTTCGCCCGAGAAGTACATCGAGACCGCCACCGGCTTTTTCGAGCGGATCGTGGGCGACGTCTATAAATCGTACAACGACCTGCTCCGCCGGGCGAACGCGCTGGATTTCGACGACATCCTCTACTTCACCAACCGCCTCTTCGAACAGCGGAAAGACGTGTTGGAGAAGTACCAGGAACGGTTCCTGCACGTGCTGGTGGACGAGTACCAGGACGTCAACTTCGCCCAGTACTCCATCGTCCACGCGATGGCGGACAAGCACCAGAACATCGTCGTCGTGGGCGACGACGACCAGTCGATCTACGCTTGGCGTGGGGCGGACGTCAAACTGATCCTACGCTTCGGCTCCGACTATCCCGATGCGAAGGTGATCAAGCTGGAGCGGAACTACCGCTCCACCAAGACGATCCTCGCCGCCGCGAACGAGGTTATCAAGCACAACCGGTCGCGCGCCCGCAAAGAACTTTGGACGGAGAACGGGGAAGGGATACCCGTCACCCTCACCCAGGCGGGAACCGAGCAGGACGAAGGGCTCCGCATTGCGGAGCGGATCAACCTCGACGTGCGCTCGGGGCGGCGGAAGTACCGCGACTTCGCGGTCCTCTACCGGACCAACGCCCAGAGCCGAACGATGGAAGAGGCGTTCCTGACCACCCGCATCCCGCACGTTCTGGTCGGGGGCCAGCGGTTCTACGAACGCAAGGAGATCAAGGACATGCTGGCCTACCTGCGGCTCTCCTTCAATCCCCGCGACGACGTTGCGTTCCGGCGCGCGGTCAACACGCCGCCCCGGGGCATCGGTCCGGGAGCCCAGGGCAAGATCGAGGCGACGGCGGCGGAACGCAACGTTTCCCTGCTCGAAGCCTGCCGCGACCAGGATCTTCAGGCGTCCCTGCCGAAGAAGGCGGCAGGCGCCCTCCGGGCCTTCGCCGGGGCGGTGCAGGACGCGACGGACCTTTCGGAAAAGGGAGCGGTGACGCCGATCATGCGGAGCCTGCTCTCCAGCAGCGGCTACGTCGACATGCTTAAGGCGGAGCACTCGCAGGAGTCGCTCGCCCGTCTGGAAAACCTTCAGGAACTTCTCAACGTCACCGCCGAGTACGACGCGACGAGCGACGAGCCCTCGCTGCTCGGCTTCCTGGAAAGCGTCTCCCTCGTGGCCGACGTGGACGCCCTCACCGGCGACGGCGACGCGGTGACCCTGATGACGATGCACGCCGCCAAGGGGCTAGAGTTCCCGGTGGTGTTTATCGCGGGCATGGAGGAGGGCGTCTTCCCCCACTCCCGTTCGCTCACCAGCGACACCGAACTGGAAGAGGAAAGGCGGCTCGCCTACGTCGGCATGACCCGTGCCCGCGAGGAACTGCACCTGATGCACGCCCACCGGCGCGCGATGTTCGGTACCCCGAACTTTAACCGTCGCTCCCGCTTCCTGGACGACATTCCAGACACCCTCATGGACGTCCAAGGGCAAGGCTCCTACACCCCGTTCGGGATGCGCCAGGTCTACCAGGAGCGGAGCGGAACCTACCGGGTGGACGAGGCCAAGGCAGCGCCGGTCGCGGCGGCCCCCAAGCCCGACTTCAAGGCGCCCTTCAACGTCGGCGAGCGGGTGAGCCATCCCAAGTTCGGGGTCGGTGTCGTGGTGGCATGCAATCCCATCGTGGGCGACGTCGAGGTCACGGTCGCCTTCCCCGGCGTCGTCGGCATCAAGAAGCTGGTGCAGAAGCTCGCGAAGCTGGAGAAAGTGGCGTGAGATCGACCATCGACGATTTACGATTGACGATTAGGCTTGCTCGTCAATCGTCAATCGTAAATCGTCAATCTGCACTTGCCCTGATGCTTTTCTGCCTAACAGCCTGCGGTTCCGACGATCGGCTCGTCCCGCTGTCGGTCGGTCGGCACTGGGACTACCGGGTTCGTTGGGGCGTCCAGCGGGAGATCGGTCGGGTCCAGGTCGCGCGGGAGGTTTCGGTCGGCGACGCGGTCGGCTACGAACTCAAAGGACCCATGGGCGTCTCGCGGTTAGGCTATGAGGGTAAGAACGTCGTCGCGGACCAGCTTGCGGGAGTGTTCCTGACCCCGCCCTTGCCGATCGGCGTTCCCGTAGACGGCAAGGCGTCGTGGCGCGGCTGGGTCGACTCGCCGCTCGGACGGTTTCCGGCGAAGGCGCAGATCAGCGCCGAGTCGGCCAAGCTCAAGATCGCGGGGCGCGACCGAAAGCTGAACAAGACGGTCGTCAACCTCCTGGTGGGGGGGAAGAAAATCGAACTCACGACCTGGCTTGAACCCGGGCAGGGCATCGTCCAGCAGGAACAGCGCACCAACGGCGACCTCGATCTGGGCCTTGAACGAATCGCCGGATAACCCCCTACGCCGTAATTAGGATTTCAATGGCCCGCTCTCGGCGTCCTTGACCCGCCGTAGCCCTGCCCGGGTTATGCCGCGCTGGATTGCGGGAACGGAGGCGGAAAGCTTTATCGGGAGGCCGGTGCGGCGGTTCTCGATCGCCAGGAGCATCATCCCCAGATCGATCCCAATCACGTCGGGGCCGACCCAATTCGCGGTGGGAGAGTAGCCGTTGGGAAAGCCGTAGCGGCCCCAGGCCTGTGGATGGTCGCGCCGCATCGCCTCTGCGAACGCGACGGCCTCCTTGGGAAGCCACTGGACGGCGGCGACCGCCGAGGTGGGGGTGATCGTGCCGCCGTCGTTGATCCAGCCCGGTGCCCCGAAAGCGTCGTAGCCGCCCGGGAAGTCGCAGGCGGAAAGGCCCCAAAAGTCGGGGCCGTAGCCCTTGAAGCCCTTCGGGTTGTCGATGCAGTAACGACGGTTGGCCAGGGCGGCGTTACGGCTCTCCACGCTGTAGCTGTAGCCCCTGCGGTCGCGCATTCCGCGAAAGTCGTAAAACGACTCCGACATCTGGTGCATAAACAGCGGGCCGCCCCGGATCACGTCGATGCCCTCGTACCGGACCGGCTCCCGGACGATGCGGTCCCAGCCGTCCGCGGTCACGTCCGAAAGGCCATAGCCTTGGACGTAGAGCATCTTGCATTCGTCGAAGTTGGACCAGCGGGCCTTCAGAAAACCCTCCTCCGGTTTCCAACCCATCGTGAAATGGACCTCGTCCGGCTTGACTCCGCCATCGGTGAGAGCCCACCGCCAGTCGATCCGCCGCGCGAACGCCTGGGCGTCGCGGGTGACCTGCGGATCCTTCCAGTACCGCTCCGCCGCCAGCACCCCCGCAAGGCAAATGCTCGTGTCGATGGTGCTCGCCTCGCAGTTCCACTCCCGCTTGCCCGTCTTCTGATCGACGAAGTGGTAAAGCCAGCCGCGTTCGTTCGGCCAATCGGAGAGGAGGTGGGCCAGCGTGGTGCGGGTCCGTTCCAGGGCGGCGGTACGGTCGAGCCACTTCCGCTCGACGCCGATGGGATAGGCGACGAGGGCGAAGCCGACGGAGGCGCAACTCGCCACGTTGTTCGGAGCGGGCTTGGCCGTGTCGTTCGCCGCCCGGTCCTTGGTGAAACCATTCGACGGTTCCGACTGCTCCCAGAAGAAGGCGACCGCCCGCTTCTGAAGATCATTCAGAAGGGCGTCGCCTTTAAGCGAGTCCTGGGAAAGGGTGAGAAGAGCGGGAAGCATTGGAATAAGGGAGGCCATGAACGTCGACGTTCATGGCCTTAGTCGTTAGTAGCCGGCGGGGCGGGTTCGGCAGTAGTCGTCCAGCCAAGGTAACGTCGCGTTCGGGATGTAGGCTCCATTGGTATCAAGGCGGTCGCGCTGGTAGCCCCACATGTTAACCTCGTTGGGGCGACCGCAAATCGCGCCATGGTTCATGGCTTTCGCATGACCATCCCAGAACGACACGACCATTGCTTTGTCGTCTTTTTTATTGCCGCCCCAGTTCCAACCAAGACCCAGCTTCTGGCCGTCCGGCTCGGTCCATCCCTTCTCCCAACCGTTGTTCGGCCCCATGTCGACCCAAGATCGCTTCGTCTCCACCGTGGCAAGGAGGTTGGCCGGATTCTCTTGGCTGGTAGGAGTAAAGCCGCTATCATCCCATTTGCCGGTGAGATAAAAGAGGTTCGTCATGGCGTAGCCCCGGGGAAAACGCATGTTCTCCGGCGGAGTTTCCATGGCGAACAAGTCGCGGTAAGCCTTGGACGAAAAGTCGTCCCAGTATTTGGCGGCCACGTTCATGGGGTCGCGGTACATATCGACGCTCTTCACGTAGGGGTTCAGGTTCTGCTTCCAAGAGTACTGAAGCGTCGGCGTCTGGTTGTTGTAGCGCTGAGGCTTCAGGTCGTCGTTGTCTCCCATATAAATCTGGAGGCCGGTGCCAATCTGCTTCTGGTTCGAAAGGGCGACCGATTGTTTCGCGGCGGCCTTCGCTTGGGCGAAGACGGGGAAGAGGATGGCGGCGAGGATCGCAATGATGGCGATGACGACGAGGAGTTCGATGAGGGTGAAGGCTTTACGATTCATGGTTCCACTGCGGTGGGGAGGGCGGAGTATTCCGCGACGACGAAAGAAAAGGCTCAGCCGCCCGAAGGACCCACCGGCGCTCCGGTTGGGGGATGCGCCATGTCGTTCCAAATCTTCTGGGCGGTGGCTTCGTCGCCCGAGAACTGATCGAGATACTTCTTCTTCTGATCCGGACCCAACTTTGAGTAATCGCCGTTGACGCTGTCGAACGTCGTGCGAAGGATCTTGGCGCGATCCTCCGCCTTGCTCTCCGCGGCAGTATCGATCGCTTGAGGACCGGCTCCGCAACCGAACAAAGGGACGGCAAGGAGTCCAAGGGCGAGAAGAGTGGGCTTCATTGCTTTAAAAAAGGCGCCGTCGAGCGGCGTGGGTCGAGAGTGAGAGGGACGAGGACTTGGCGCGTGGGCACGGTTTCGCCCCGCGCGAGGGCGGCGAGAAGACGGGTCGCTTGGACCGCCATGTCGAAAATCGGTTGACGGACGCTGGTCAGGGCGGGCACGGAGCCGTCGCAGGCGGCGAGGGAGTCGAAACCGACGAGCGACACGTCCTCGGGAACCCGCAGACCCATGTCCCGCAACACCCGCAAGAGGGTGAACGCCACCTCGTCCGACCAGCAGAAAACGGCGGTGGGCCGGTCCGGCGTCGTCATCAGCCGCTGGAACGGTTCGAGGTCCGACGTGGGCGAGGGGATGGAGAGGACGCGCTCCGGCGCGATACCGATGCCCGCGTTCTCGATCGCGTCCCGGTACCCGGCGTAGCGATCGTTGGAGGCGATCGAGCGGAGGGCGCCGCGCACCATCGCGATCCGTCGGTGGCCGAGGTCGAGAAGGTGGCGGGTGGCGAGGCGACCGCCGGAGTAGTTGTCCGCGTCCACGAACGGCAACGCGCCCGGCGCGCGGGAGAAAAACTGGACGCAGGGCAGATGGCGGGCGGTGAGTTCGCCGAGCAGGGGATCGCCCTCGTCCCGCAGGACCAGCGCGCCGTCGATCCGTCCGTTGGAGAGGGCGTCGGCCTCCGCGCCCGGACCGAGGTCGCGAGTGTGGAGCATGACGTCGAAGCCCAGCTCGTTGGCGGCGGTCGTCACGCCGCGCATGGCCTCCGAGGTGAAGCCGGACCAGCCGGAGAAATGGTCGCCGCGCTGGAAGACGACGGCCAACAGATCCGTCCGCTTGGTCGAGAGCATCCGGGCGACCGCATTCGGGCGGTAGTTCAACTCGTCGGCGGCGGCCCGCACCTTCTGCTGGGTTCCTTCGGAGATCCGGGCGACCGCCGAGTGCCCGTTGAGCACGTAGCTCACCGTCACCTTCCCGACGCCGGCCCGCTTCGCCACGTCCTCGATCGTTGTTCGCCGCATTGCTGAACCCGTTCAGTACTATACGCCAGGCTTTTCAGGATTGTTCGGTTGCGGTTAAACCGCGCGAAAAATCGCAAATCTGGCTGAATGGGTTCAGCATTTTCGGGAGCGCTCGGCGCACTCCCGAAAGCTAGGCGGCCTGAAGTTCTTCGGCCATGATCGCGCGGTTGTACGAGGCCGGGCCGTGGCCCGGTTGGAGGCGAAGACACTGGTCGTACGCCCGAACGGCGACGTCAGGGTGCCCGGCGTGCGCGTAAGCGTTGCCGAGGGTGAACCAGGCCTGCTCGTTGTTCGGAGCCAGTCGCAACGCGGTCTCGTAAAGGTGGGCGGCGTCGGGCCAACCCCCCCGACGACCGAGGGCGTCGGCGAGATTAAGCAGGGCGTTAACGTCGTTCGGGGCGCGACGGACCGCCTCCTCGAACAGTTCGAGCGCCCGGTCGGCCTCGCCCGACGCTTCCAAAGCGCGTCCCCAGTTGACGAGGACGGAGGGCGAAGGCTCCTGAAGCTTGGCGAGGGCGGAATAGGCGGCCACGAGGCCGGAGGCGTCGCCCTCGGCTTCGCAGGCCTGGGTCCAGGCGACCCACAGCCCCATCTCGTCCGGCGCGTCTTCCCAAGCCAGGCGCAGATCCTCCGCGTAAGGCAATCCGGCCCGGCGGCGGGCCTCCGCGCGCAGGCGGCGCATGTAGCCGAGGCCCGGATCGAACGGCAGGGCGGCGTCAATGTCGGCGAGGGCTTCGGCGTTCCGGTCGAGCCGCAACAGGGCCTGGGCGCGCACGAGTCGCGCCTTGTAGGTCGCGATGCCGGGATCGCCCGCCGAGCCTTCGGGCCACGGCAGATCGACCGCGCGCTCGGCGGCCTTGAGGGCGGCCTTCGCGTCGCCCACCCGAAGGTGGGCCTGGGCGCGTTCGAACTCGACGAACTTACCGCCCCATCCCGCCGCGTCGGCGATCGCCGCGTCTTGCAAGGCGTCGGGGGCGCACTGAAGCCGGACGTGCCACGCGTACGCCCCGAACGCGTCGCCGGAACGCAGGCCTTCGGTCGCCCGGACGGCGTGCGGGTACGCCTCCTCGAACTTGCCCGCGACCAAGAGCACGGTCGCCAGGTTCGCGCTCTGGAACGCGTCTTCGGGCCGCTCTTCCAAGTCCCGCTCCAGCAGGGCGACCGTGCGGGCGATCTTGCCCTTGGACGCGATCACCGCGGGCTGGTAGCCGTAGTGGCGAAGGAACGCCCCGGCAAAGCGGACGCGCTCGCCCGTGAGGCCTACGACCTGCTCGTGGACCCGGCCTTCCCAGCGCGTCCGCTCGCCGCGCCGGAACAGGCGCAGGCCCGGATGCATGAAGCGGTCTCCCTGGGGGCGGTCGTCGGCCAAATTCTCGATGTCGATCTCGTACGCGTGCGGTCCGGCGCTAAGCAGGGCTCGTACCGTCTCCGGGGCGGCGACGAGTTCTTCGTCGGCGTCGATCCAAAGAACCCAGTCGCCGGTGGCGTGGGCGAGGGCGGCGTTGCGGGCGGCGGCGAAGTCGTCCGTCCATTCCGCCTGGAACACCGCGGCGCCGCGCTCGGCGGCGAGCCGCATGGTGTCGTCCTTCGAGCCCGTGTCCAGCACGACGACCTCGTCCACGACTCCCCGCAAGGAGTCGAGACAACGGGGCAAGACCGCCGCTTCGTCCTTGACGATCAGGACGGCGGACAGGCGCGGCCTCACGCGCGCTCCTCCATCAGCCGCTTCCGGGCGCCGGGAATCGTGAGCATCTCGCTGCGGAGCAGATCCTTGATCTGATTGAGGACCTGCAGGTGCTCGGTGGTGTAGCGGCGCTGGCCGCCCTCGGTGCGGATCGGCACGATCAGCTCGGGGAACGATTCTTCCCAGTAGCGGATGGTGTGGACCTCCACGTCGGTGAGGCGGGCGGCGGCGCCGATCCCGACCGCGTGCGGAAGGCGGCGAGGCGTCATATGCCCGAAGTATCGGCGCCTTCCGGACTTCCCTTAGGCGCTTTTACCTAAAGGCCCAGGGTTTCGGCGGAATCCTGGAGGAACCGGAGACAGTTCGCCACGTGCTCTTCCACCGGTCGCCCGATCAGTTCCGCGCCGTGCGCCACGTCGTCGCGATTGACGCCCGCCGCGAAGGACGGCGTCCGCAACTTCTTCAGCGCGCTTTTCAGGGCGACGTCGCCGACTTTCTTCGAGGGCTGGACATAGGCGCAGGCGACGAGCAGGCCGCTCAGTTCGTCGCAGGCGAAGAGGTGCCGCTCCAAAGGCGACTCCGGCTCCACGCCCGTCTTCGCCGGGTAGTGGGCGGCGATCGCCCGCACCGCCGCTTCCGGCCACCCCTGCTCGCGGAGCAGGGCCATGCCCCAGAGCGGGTGCTCGTCGGGATGCTGCTCGTAGTCGAAGTCGTGAAGGAGTCCGGCGAGGCCCCAAAGCTCCTCGTCTTCGCCGAGAAGGCGGGCGTAGCCCCGAAGACACGCCTCGACCGCCCGACCGTGGCGGCGCAGGCTTTCGCTCGGGGTGTGGGCTTCGAGCAACGCCAAGGCAGCGGCTCGGTCGTGCGTCACTTCGCCGCCTCGCGGACCTCGGCCAGCCAGTCGTTTGCCTTCGCCGGGGCGAAGCCCAGCCAAAGCTTGGCGACCTTGCCCGCTCCGTCCACCAGGTAGAACATCGGCGCGCCGGGCGGGGAGAGCCGCTTCAGCAGCTTGCCCGACGGATCGCTGATGCCTCCGGGGCCGATCAAGTAGACCGGCATCGAGGCGGCGAGGGTCTTCAGGGCGGGGCGGGCCGCTTCGCTGGGCGGACTGTCGGCGGCGAGCACCGCCAGCAGACGCGGCTTTCCGCGTTGGGCCGCGCCCAGGTCGATCGTCTTGCCGCCCTGCTGCCATCCGGCGAGCGGAGCCGCCGCGCCGATCGGCAGCGGAGACGGAAGATCGGGGAGCGCATGTGGGATGTAGCCGTTCGGGGGCACGATCCGGAACGGCGCAAGGTCGGGAGCGACGTTCTTGAAGGACGTCACGCGCCAGGTCAACGGCCCTTGGGCGTAGCTCACCGGCTGACCCTTTGGGTCCACCACCAGCCGAAGCTCGATCTGACCTCTCTCGGTCTGGACGACGACCTTCATTTCATCGCCGCCCGCGACCGGCTTGACGGTGGGTTTTCCTTTGCCGAGGATCGCCGCCGTAGAGGCACGCATCAGGAACGCGGGCAGGAGGCCGGGGACCGACGAGATGCGGGAATCGTACAGGCTGAACCCGCCGGTAGAGGGGCGTTGGTCGTACGTCCGGCTCGTCCGCTCCATTTCGAGGTACTCGACCTCCGTCGAGCTGAGCGAGTAGTCGAAATCCGGGCCTTTCGCATCGAAGCGGAGCCGTTGGGGCCGGACGATGCGGAGGGTTCCCTTGCCCAGCGGCGATCCGCCGGACGCGATGTCCACCGTGGCCACGAAGGCCGGATGCGCCTTCAGAAACGCGTCCAGCCGCGCGGCAGGATCGGCCCGAAGAAGACCCGCGGCAAGGGGCAAGAGGAGCATCGTGCGTCCATTATGTACACTAGCGCGTACCGTGACGCCCGCGCTTGACGTCGAGAAGGAGACTCCGCGACTGCCCTTGGTCGTGTGGACCCTTATCGGGCTGAACATCCTGATCTACCTGTGGGACCGGAACTGGCATCCTTTTGGGCCCAGTTCGACGTTCGCCGACCTAACGATGCACCCCAACGAGGTGGTCGGGGCGATCAAGCACGGCGGCGGTTTCCCGATGGTGACGGTCTTCACCGCGATGTTCCTCCACGCGGGCGTGATGCACCTCCTGGGCAACCTCTGGTTCCTTTTCGTGTTCGGACCGGGAGTCGAAGAGGCAATCGGCGGGGCGCGGCTCGCGCTCTACTACCTGGCCTGGGGCGTGGTCGCGGCGGCGGCGCAGATCTGGGTGAAGCCGGGCGACCCTTCGGCGGTCCTCGGGGCTTCCGGCGCCATCGGCGGCGTGCTCGGCTCGTTCTTCCTGCTCTATCCCACCAGCCGGTTGGAAATCCTCATCCCGTTCCTGGAGTTCGAGGCTCCGGTTTGGCTCCTGCTCGGCGGATGGTTCGTGTTCCAGATCGCCCTGCCGCAGGAAGGGGTGGCGAACTGGGCCCATGCGGGCGGCTTCCTGGCCGGAATGGCGACGGTCCTGATCCTCGGCGGGCGCATGGCCGTCTTGCGGGGACGGCCCGAACTGTTGGAGTACTGAAGGCGGCGATCAAACCCGTGCCGGGCTCGTAGCATTCGGTATGCCCACCCACCACGTCGTTCGGATCTCCGCCGAAGCGGACCGCGTCAACGCGACGATCAAAGAAAACGAGAAGGACGGCGCGGGCCTGATCCAGGTCCTGCCGATCGCCATCGACGGCAACGTGAACGAGGTGATGCTGGTCTTCCGCGTCCCGGACGCCGACGCCCCGCGAACCGCCGGTTTCCGCGGCCACACCGATCTGTAAGCCTTAGCCGACGACCGACTTGACCATCTCGACGCTTGCTTCGGCGAGCGTCGCCTGCTCCTCGCGCTTTCGCTCTAGGATCTTGACGTTGCGCTCGCGGTTCTTCGAGAACTCGAGGAACGCGTTGAGGATGCGAGGGGCGGTCAGGCCTTCGAGCGGCAGGGCGGCGCCCATGTCGAGCCCCTTCGCGAAGGCGGTCACCTTGGGGTCGTAGCTCACCATCAACGGCGGTACGCCCACGGTAGCGGCGAGGATGCCCGCGTGGAGCCGCATCGCAAGGACGGCGTCCATCCGGGCGAGCCGCTGCTGTACTTCCATCGGCGTGGTGATCTTCCGCAGGTCGGGCACGCGTCCGCCCTGGGCCTTCGAAATCGCGTCGATGAGCGGGATGTCCTCGTGGCGGTCCATCGGAAGCAGAGTAGGCATGATCCCCGCTTGGTACAGCAGCTTGCAAAGCTCGCCGAAAAGCCCGGCGATGTCGCGCCCGCGGTCTTTGACCGGACGGGGGGCCACGGCGACGGTCTTCATGCCCTGAAGGCCGTAGCCTTCCTCCGTCGAGGGCTTGGGAACGGGGAGCAGGAAGGCCGAGTCGGCTGCCATTTGCACCGGGCGGGTTACGCCAAGCTCCTTGAGTGCCTGAAGGGCCATCGGGTCGCGGACCGTGATGCCGTCCGCAAGGTTGAGGGCCTTCCGCGAGGCGCCTTTGCCGATGAAGCTCTTGAGGGGGCCGATGCCCTGCCCGACGAGCACCACCTTCTTGCCGTGCTTCTTCGCCGTCTCGACCAGCCCCGAGTAGTAGGTGGGGCTCATCATCGAACTGGCGTCCTGGAACACCGAGCCGCCGGGGAAGACCAGGGCGTCGCACTTCTGGATCGCCGCCTCGATCGCCTTGTTGTCGCGACGAGGAACGGAAGGGAAGCCGTAGAGCCGGTGCGTCTCTTCCGGCGATCCGCTCATGACGGTCACGGTGTAGCCCGCACCGCCCAGGCCGTGGACCAGACCCAGCATCACCGCGTCGTCGCCCAGGTTGCCGGCTCCCAGATAGCCGGCCAGAAGCAAGTTCTTCATCGGACCCTTGCAGAATACTCGTCTCCGGGAGAAACGAGCCCCGAAAGCGAGAACAAAGCGGCGGCCCCACCCCGTCTAAGGCCGTTTTGCGGGGTGGTCTTTACGCCGGAACGGACGTCGGCGACGCGGAGCGGTCGAGCCGTGCCACGACCGCCCACGCCACGAATCCGAACCCCGCGCCGAGAACCAGACCGATCGCGATGCGGGCCAGACTAAGCGAGACCGGAATGTGGAGGTGGCAGAGGGTGTTGACGATGCTCGTCTGGCCCACCGAACCGAGCAGGAGCAGAAGCGCGATCCAGCCGCCGCGGGTCGGATCGACGTGGGAACGCTGCCTTTGCCGAAGGTAGAGGCCCAGGGCGATGATGAGGAGCGGGTGGCCGACCATGAACTCCTTCGTCCGCGGTCGGACGTAGGCGTAGCGGTCGAGGGCAGAGCGGAGCAGCATCTCGGGTCCGCTCGCTCCCACGCCGCTGTCGTTGCCGGTGCGGGCGAGCATGAACGCCATCGCCCCCGCGAGGAACACCGCCAGCATGACCGCGCCCCAAGTGATCGGCGAGCGAAGGTTCGCGCGCCAGTCGGTGAGATTCGTGAAGGCGTACCAGCCGATGCCCAGAACGGGCAGGAAGACCGCTACCTTGATCCCCTTGAACTCGTCGGCCTTCACGTAGTAGGGCAGGCCGTTCAGCATTCCCGCGACGACGAGGCCACCGACCAACGAGACGGCGGAGACCAGGACGAACGAAAGCAGGATGCGGAGCGTTTCGGGACCTTTGAGCCGGGGCGCGAGTTCATCGAGCAGAACGAACCCGGCGACCGGCGCGGCGGCGGCGGCGAGCAGGGCCATCAACTGCGCGCCCGTCTTGGCGACGCAGGCGACGGCCAAAAGGGCAAGGAGCGCCGCGCCCGCTGTGCGAAGGCGCCGGTCCGTGACGAACGCCGCCACCGCGAACCAGACGAACGGGGCCGCACAAATCCCGATGAGCACGGAGAAGAAGCGGGGCAGGTTCGGGCCGACGAAAGGATGGGGAACGCCAAGCTCGAGGCCGTTGCCTTCGACCGACTGGCGAACGTCCGCGACGAACCGGCCGAACGAGGCCAGGGGATCTTCCGACGCGTTCGTAAGCGGGCGGAGCAGAAGCACCCGCATCTGCCGCTCGCGCGCCGCCTTCTCGTACCGGTCGACCGCGTCGATGGGCGAGAGCCGGTCGAGTTCCGCCGACTGGGCGGAGTGGAGCCGAATCACGTTCTCCGGCTTGCGGTCGATCATGTCCTGATCGCCGCCGAGCTTCGCGAACTCCGGCGCGAGGTAGCGCATCCCGGTCGTTTCGAGGGTTTCCTGGGTGATCGGCAACGCTTCGCGCCGCCCGAGGACCTGATCGCCCGAAGGCAGGAACATCGTGGCCCCCAACTCGTGCATCCAGTTCAGGGTGCCCCGGACGTAATTGCCGCTCGATCCCGCCGGATTGCCCGCGCGGGCGATGATCTGCATCCCGGCGTCGCGAGCTTCTTGGGCGCTCTCGGGGCTGAGTCCTACCGAGGTCTGGCGCACGAAGCCCGAACTGGCCGGAACCTCGATCTCGTCGCCTTGGACGGCGATCTTGAAGCCGCGAAGCGTCAGGCCCCGGACGACCCGTTCCATCACGACCGGCGAGATCTTCATGATCACCGTCTTGTTCCCCATCGAATGGACCTCCAGCAGACGGTTGGCGGAAAGCTCCGCCAGCGATTCCTCGCCGAGGACGACCGCGTTGAGCCCGTCCTTCTTCAGCTTCGCGAGCGCCTCGGAAGGCGAGAGCCCGTCGGCGGCGCCCAGCGTTTCGACGGTGTCGATCTCCGTGGCCAGGGCCAAGGCGCGGTTCAGGCTTTCGACCTGGAAGCGTCGGTAGATCGAGAAGAGCGAGAGGAGAGCCGCCAGGACCAACGAGGCGAGCAGCAGGGGATGGGGGCGACGGGAGGCCACGGGTTGTGTATAAGGATGGACGAAACCGCACCCCTGAGTCGGTGAAAAACCGAAACCGTGAGGGTTCGCCGCCGTTTTCGGCAAAGGTCGGGACGTCGCCGGACGGACGTTGGGCGCTTAAAAGGCGTAGAACGCGGCGAACGATGATGATCCCCGCCCTCGTTGCGACCTTGGCCGCCACCCAAGCCGGTTGGAGCCTGAAGCACGCGCCCATTGAGACCCAGTGGGCGAAAAACGTCTCGCCCACGAACGCGCTGCCCGAGTATCCGCGCCCTCAACTCGTCCGCTCCCGCTGGATGAACTTGAACGGACTCTGGGAGTTCGGAACCGGATCCGAGCGGAAGTTCAACCGGAAGATCCTGGTGCCCTACGCGGTGGAGACCGCCTCCTCCGGCATCATGGAGCACCACGACCGGCTGTGGTACCGGCGGAGCTTTACCGTTCCGGCGGCGTGGAAGGGCGATCGCCTCATGTTGCGCTTCGACGCCGTCGACTACGAGTCGGAGGTGTTCGTCAACGGTCGCCGGGTGGGAAGCCACAAGGGCGGCTACGAACCGTTCGCGTACGACGTCGCGCCCTACTTAAAGCCGAACGGACCTCAAGAACTGGTGGTGCGGGTGTTCGACCCGACCGAAGCGGGCGGCCAACCGCGCGGCAAGCAGACGACGAAGCCCGGCGGCATCATGTACACGCCGACTTCCGGCATCTGGCAGACGGTGTGGCTGGAGCCGGTGCCCAAGGCGGGCGTCGATACGCTCAAGATCGTGCCCGACGTGGATAAGAAATCGGTGCGGCTCACCGTCAACGCCACCGCCGGTACCCAGGCACAGGTCGTGGTCCGGGACGGGGCGAAGATCGTTCGCTCCGTCGTGGTTCCCGCGAACCGTGAGATCACGATCCCGGTCCCCAATCCGAAGCTTTGGTCGCCCGCCCGGCCCTTCCTTTACGACCTGGACGTGAAGCTGATGCAGGGAACGAAGGCGGTCGACACGGTGAAGAGCTATTTCGGCATGCGGAAGATCGCCCTCGGCAAGGTCGATGGCGTGACCAAGATGCTGCTCAACAACAAGTTCGAGTTCCAGATCGGTCCACTCGACCAGGGCTACTGGCCGGAAAGCGGCCTCACCCCGCCGACCGAAGCGGCGATCAAATACGACCTGGAAACGACCAAGCGGCTGGGCTTCAACATGGTGCGCAAGCACATCAAGGTCGAGCCCCAGCGATGGTACTACTGGGCCGACCGGTTGGGCCTGCTCGTGTGGCAGGACATGCCCTCGCCGAACTCCTACATCAACAATCCGCCGCCCATCGACAAGCCCGCGTACGAAAAGCAGGTCGAGAACGTGGTCAAAACCCACTGGAACTCGCCGTCGATCGTCATGTGGGTGGTCTTCAACGAGCAGCAGGCGCGCCACGACACGGGCAAGTTGGTCGCCAAGGTCAAGAAACTCGACCCGACCCGACTGGTGAACCGCGACAGCGGCGGCGGTTACGACGCGGACGGTCGTGAAGGCGAGATCGGGGACATCGACGACGTCCACGCCTACCCGCCGCCCGCGACTCCGGGACCGAGCAAGGACCAGGCCCTCGTCTGCGGCGAGTACGGCGGTTTGGGGTTGATCCTCGACGGCCACACCTGGCAGAAGCGGGACAACTGGGGCTACGCGCTCATGCCCTCGAAGCAGGACCTCCAGGACACCTACGGCGAGTACATGGCGCGGCTGAAGGGTTTCCGCGACCGGAACGGTCTGAGCGCCGCCGTCTACACCCAGATCGCGGACGTGGAGATCGAGTCGAACGGCCTGATGACCTACGACCGACTCCTGAAGGTCGATCCCGCGCAGATCGCCCTCGCAAACCGGTTCGGCTACCCCGTGCCGACCTACCAGACCGTCGTGCCGACCTCGGAGGAGACGAAGCAGGTCTGGCGCTACACCTTCGACGATCCCGGCACGAACTGGAGCGCGACGAGGTTCGACGACTCGTCGTGGCGGCAGGGACCGGGCGGCTTCGGACGATCCGTCGCGCCGGGCAATCCGCTCGGCACCCCTTGGGAAACGTCCGACATTTGGATGCGCCGGACCTTCACCCTGCCCAACCTGACGCCGGAGGCGATCCGCCAGATCTTGGTGCGCGATTGCCACGACGAGGACGTCGAGGTTTGGATCAACGGCGTCAAGGCCTACGCGGCGACCGGCTACATCTCGGACTACGAGAACAAGCCCATCACCGAGGAAGCGCGCGCCGCCCTTATCCCGGGCGGACAGAACGTGCTTGCCGTCCGGTGTAAGCAGACGACCGGCGGCCAGTTCATCGACGTCGGCCTCTCGCGGAAGGTCCCGGCGAAGAAGTAGGGGGACAGGAAAGAAGGGCAGAAGGAACAGGGGACCGGGAAGAAGAACGGAGGAGGGAGGGAACAAGAAGGGGCTTAGCCTGGTCCCCCTCTGCCCTCTGCCCTCTGCCCTCTGCCCTCTGCCCTCTGCCCTCTGCCCTCTGCCCTCATTCATCACTTCTGACCACAGAAGGGAAGAACGCCCTCGAACCGTCCTCGTCGCACAGGAGACCATGTTTCTCCGTATCGATAAGCTGCAGATCGAGGTCCCTAAGCCGACGGAGCCCGACGGCTCCGCTGCCGCCGCCGTCCAGGAACTCCTGGGCGGCCGCTTCGGCGAGATGTCCACCCTCAACAACTACATGTTCCAGTCGTTCAACCTTCGCGGACGCGAGGGGATTCGACCGTTCTACGAACTGATCGCGAACATCGCCGCCGAAGAGATGGGCCACGTCGAACTGGTCTCCGCCGCCGTCAACCTGCTGATGAGCGGTCCCAAGCCGGAGATCGATCCGAACGACTACGTCTCCGCGCCGCTGAGCGACTACGCCTACAAGCCGGGCCTTCGTGCCCACGGGATCGATACCGGTCAGGGCGCGAAGCCGTTCAACTCGGCGGGGGTGGGTTGGAACGGAGCGGACTTCGTCTTCTCCTCGGGCAATCTGACCCTCGACCTCCTCCACAACTTCTTCCTAGAGTGCGGCGCCCGGGCGCAGAAGCTGCGCGTGTACGAGATGACGACCCATCCGTGCGCCCGGGAGATCATCGGCTACCTCCTCGTCCGCGGCACCCTACACGCCGTCGCCTACGGTAAGGCCTTGGAGAAACTCACCGGCGTGAACATGAACGGCATGTTGCCGATCCCTAAGATCGAGAACGCCGACCTTCCGGAGAGCGCCCGCTTTATCGAACAGGGACTCGCCCAGAAGCTCTACCGCTGGTCGCCGGACGACTACAAGAACATGGGCATCATCTGGAACGGCACGACGCCCGACGGCGGTGGCGAGGTGTTCGTCGAGGACGATCTGCCGAAGGGCGGCGACTTGGCGGACCTCGATCCGAAGAACGAGTCGGCGGCGCCCGAATACGATCCCGACCAGGTGTGGGACTGGGCCAAGTTCATCACGGACAAGGCCGGCATGCCCGCCCCCGACAAGGACCACACCCCGATGGACGCCTAAGCGCCTGTCCGGCAAGGCAGGCTAGTCGCCTGCCTTGTAGCCCGCGTAACCCTTGCGGAACGCAGCGAGGTGGGCGGACGGCAGCGCGTCGCTAGAAACCGCCGAGCCTTCGAACGTCGATCCGGAAAGCGAGGCCCTTAAGCTCGCGCCAGGGAGAAAATCGTACGCGACGCTCCACCGGAGTTTCGATCCCGACACGACGCGAAGGTCGGCCCTTCCGGGAACGGCCAACGGAGTCCCAACCTCGGCTCCGGCGCGGGCCGCGCCCAACGTTTCAGGATTGCAACTCTCCTAACGACCTTCCTCCAGGTAGGCGACCCGCAATTCGCTCGTGAGATCCCCGAGGCGGATCGCCCCTTCGGCGGGAAGGGCGTCGAACCAGACGGTCGGATCGCTGACCCGGCCTGGGCGGTCGAACGAGACGGAGCCTCGAAACGTCGCGTCTTCCATCGCTTCCCGGCCTTGCGGGGAAAGCGCGGCGAAGGAGATTTGATCTCCGGCGAACAACGCCTCGCGTTGGGTCGCCGAGAGGAAGCCGAGCGTCCGAACCAGCTTTCGGTCGTTCTCGTGGGTGACTTCCCAGAGCGAAGTTCCGCCCAGGCGGCCTTCGTCCAGGCCGCCGAGCACCTGCCACTCAAGTCCGGGCACGGAGAGTCGGGGGTTCTGGGCGGCCAGGTAGTCGAGGATCGTCCCCAAGCGAAGTCCTTGTCCCGCAGGCGTGCGGAGCAAAGCCGCCATCGGTTCCCGGCGGGCTTTGTCGAGAGACGCTTGGACCGGTCGCCGAGCCGGCCCGACGAGGAGTCCGGGACGTCGCTCGAACCGGATCGACTCGCCCAAGGCTTGCGCGATCCGGCCCAGGGTCGCCTTCTTGCCGGCGGCGTTTCGAACCGTCGGTCCGGCCTCGTCGGGCAGGGCCCAGATCGCTTCGCCGCCGACCGCCTGCCGCACGAGTTCGACCGGTTCGCCGAGAATAGGATCGAGCGGCTCCCGATCGGGATCGAAGGCCGAGGGGAGGGGTTTCAGCGACACCGGCGTCGATCCCCAGCGCCTCTCGTCCGGAAGCTCCGGCGGTACGGAACGCGGAAGCGCGGGGACGATCAGTCCCGCCCGGGCGGTTCGGACTCCCTGAGCATCGAAGGATTGGAGGACCAGTTGCATCGCTCCGTTCGGGTTGGGCGCGACGGTGAGAAGAAGGCGGGTGTTCGCGGGCAGGGTCGCCTTGGGCAGATCGCCGGTATAGAGCCGAAGGTTCTGGCGCGCCTCGTCGGAGAGACCGGCGACGGCGTCTTCGAAGCGACGTGCCTCGTTCGCGTAGGCTTGGACCGCCGGTGCGTCCAAACCTTTGAAAGGGCGCTGAAAGCGGCGCGGCTGGGAGGCGTAGCGGACGGTTTCGCCGGGCGGAATCGTCGCGATCTCAAGCGGATCGAGGGCCCGGGCCGCCCGTGCTAGCAACCGACCAAAGGGAGCCGCCCGCCCGATGCGAGCCTGAATGCGCGAGTAGGCGTTGGAACCGTCCTTGACTTCGCCGATCGAACGGATCAGGGCGTTCGCGGGATCGAACCCTTCGCCCCACGGCGTTTCGTATCCCGTAAGGGCGTTGTCCAGCCGCGTCTTCCACTCCGCCCCGAAGGTCGCGCGTTCGAAGGCCTCTTGGCGCCGGACGAGCGACGCCGAGCGTCCCAAGCGGAGAACGCCCGCCTCTTCGGTCCACTCCGCGCTCGTCGCCTGGGCGAGGAACTTCAGGATCTCGTCGGCGGGTCGCGGTTCCAGCGCGACGAACAACGCTTCGTCTCGCATCTCCCGGCGAAGGGCGAGCGGGCGTCCCGACTTGCGCGCGAGTTCCGCGACCACGGACTCGACGGAGGCGACGCGTCGGTCGAGGGCGACCGTGGGGTTTTGGAGGAGAATGAGCGAAGCAAGAAAGGGCAGCATCGAAGGGCCTTTTAGGGTCTACGAAGGGACGCCGGTTTCGTGCTAAAGTAGAGGACGGCGTTTTGGAGCGCCTCCCCTGCCGCGGGAAGGACGGAGTCCATCCACTCGTTTCGTTTTCGGTCGTTTCCACGATCTCCATTGCGACCCAAGGCGGCAGGGGTCGAACGCAACGGAGGTTCGTATGCCCGAAAACAACCCTAACCCTGCCGACGTCCGGCAGCTTCGTACCCAAGCCAAGGAACTCTTGGCGGAGCTTCGGCTCGCTGACCCGACCGCCAAGTTGGCCGACGCCCAGCATGGGGTCGCCCGCCGCAACGGCCACGAGAGTTGGCCCAAGCTCGTCGCCGAGCTTGAGATGCCGCAACTGGTCGAACGGCTGAAAAGCTTGATCGAACACGGTCAGGCCGACGAACTCGACCGGCTCCTTCGCCGCCGCCCGGCTCTTCGCAAGCGGCTGAACGATCCCCTCTTCGGTTTCGACTCTCCGCCCCTGCTGAGGGCGGGGGGGCACCGCGAGGCGAAAAGCCTCTTACCGGTTATCGTGCGCCATGGAGCCGATCCGAACGCACGGTCGAGTTGGTGGGCGGGCGGGTTCTCCGCGCTCGACACGGCCAGCCCCGAGATCGCCGAACTGCTTCTCGGCTTAGGGGCGGAGTGGGACGTCTGGTCGGCGGCGGCCCACGGCCAAGTCGAGATTCTGCGGACCTTGCTGGATCGGGACCCGTCGCTCGTCAGCGCGCCCGGCGGCGACGGCGAGACGCCGCTCCACTTCGCCAAAGACCTTCCCACCGCCGAACTGCTCCTTCAGCGGGGCGCCGAGGTGAACCTCAAGGACGTGGATCACGAGGCGACACCGATCCAGTATCAGATCCAAAAGCCCGAGATCGTTCGCCTTCTCCTGCGGCACGGAGCCACGCCGGACGTCTTCGTGGCCGCCGTCTTGGACGACGTGGATCTGCTGCGAAGGGTCGTCCAGAACGATCCCGACGCGCCGCTGGCTCGGGTCGGTAAGCCACCTTTCAAAACGGTCGCCTCGGACGGCGGCCACATCTACGAGTACAAGCTGGGTTCGGGAAAAACGCCCCAGCAGGTCGCGGCCCAATCGCGCTCGCTCGCGGTTCTGCGGGAGCTCGAAGGGCGAAGCCCGTCGCGCGATCTGGTCGCCGCCGCCTGGTTGGAAGACGCGGCGACGGTGGCGCGGCTTAAAGGGGCGGCGATCGATGCCGAAGATGCGGCGGCGGTCGCCCACGCGGCCCAGGAAGGCCGGTTGGAAACGGTGAAGCTGTTGCTTGAGGCGGGTTTCGATCCTCTGGCGCGGGGCATGGATTCGGGCAGTGCGCTCCATGTGGCCGCCTGGTTCGGCCACTTGCCCCTCCTCCGGCTGCTTCTCGATCGGGTGCCGCTCGACCTTCCCGACGCCCACCATGGAAGCCCGCCTCTCGGCTGGGCCTGCCACGGCGCCCAGTGGTGCCGGAACGCGAAAGGTGATTATCCCGCCGTCGTGGAAGCCCTCATTGCGGCGGGGGCCGATCCGAACGCCCCCGCCAACCGTGGCGGCACGTCGATGCTCGCGCAGGCCGGATCGCGGGAAGACGTGAAGGACGTTCTGCGTCGCCACGGCGCGGGTTAAGCCAAGCGACGCTGGAGCAGACGAAGGAACCGGCGCAAGGCGGCGCTTTCGCGCCGCCAACCCAGGCGGATCGAGTGGAACTGGCGGGAGAGGGCGAGCGGCGTCTCGACCGCGACGAGTTCGCCCCGCGAGAGTTCGCCTTCGACGGCGAGGATCGACACGACCCCTAGCCCCAATCCTTCCGCGACCGCCCGTTTGATCGCGGCGGTGCTGCCCAAGGCGCCGACCGTGCGGGGGGCGAGGCCCGCCCGTCGGAACTCGTCCTCGACGATCCGGCGGGTGCCCGACCCCGCTTCGCGCATCACAAAGCCCCATTGGGAAAGCTCGTCGAGACTCGTCGCGCGACCGGCGAGAGGATGCGTCGGTGCGGCCACCACCACGAGTTGATCTTCGGTCAGGGCGGTGACCTGAAGCCGGTCGGGTTCCACGTTGCCTTCGGTAAAGCCGACGTCGTAACGACCGTCGAGCACCCCGTCTTGGATCGCTTCCGTGTTCGCGACCTCCAACGAGAACTCCACCCCCGGGTGGGCGGTCAGGAAATCCGCGACCACCGGCGGCAGGAGGAAATCGCCGATCGTCGTACTGGCTCCTACGGCGAGACGTCCCGCCCGGAGGCCCCGCAGATCGGCGAGCGCCTCCTCGGCCTCGCGGTCGAGAGCGAAGATCCGTTGCGCGTAGTGGGCAAGGGTGCGACCCGCTTCGGTCGGGGTGACGCCTTTGGGGCTGCGGTCGAGCAACAGTTCGCCCACCGCGTCCTCCAGATCGGCGATGGCGCGCGAGACCGCCGGTTGACTGACTGCGGCCCGTTCCGCGCCTCTTGTCATGCTGCCCGCCTCGACCACGAACATGAACTGTTGAATCTGGTTGAGGTTCATCGATAACCCTAGAGTATAGGGTGAATAGCCTAAATGTCTTTGACTTATAGAACGTTCGGAATCATGATTGAAGGGTGCCTAAATTCCAGCGAGTCTCCAAAGGGCTGTTTGGAATGGGCTGCCTCGCGTGCTTCCTCCCCCTGGTACCCGTGCCCGTTGCCGTGGCATCCGCCCTGCCGCCGATCGCGCTTCTGATGGGCGGAGCTTTGGGCCTGACGAGCGGCAACCCCTTTCCCCACGGGAGTAAGCGATGGGCGCGCTTCCTTCTGCAAGCAAGCGTGGTGCTGCTTGGATTTGCGATGGACTTCCGGCAGGTGGCGCAGGCAGGGCGGGAAGGCCTGGGGTTCGCGCTCTTCTCGATCGCCGCCGTGTTCGGGTTGGGCTGGCTGCTCCAGCGAGCCCTGGGGATCCGCCCGCTGACCGGTCTGCTAGTCAGCGCCGGGACGGCGATCTGCGGCGGTTCGGCCATCGCCGCCGTCAGTTCGGTCGTCGATGCTCCGGAGGAAGACGTGACGGTGGCGGTGGGCGCGGTCTTCCTCCTGAACGCGGTCGCGCTTCTCGTCTTCCCGCCCCTGGGGCACCTCTTCGGGCTGTCGCAACATGCGTTCGGCGTCTGGTCGGGCATCGCCATCCATGACATCGCGAGCGTGGTCGGGGCAGGGGCGAGCTACGGCCCGCAGGCGCTCGACGAAGCGACGGCGGTCAAGCTTTCGCGGGTGCTCTATCTCGCGCCGGTCACGTTCCTGGCGGCTTGGTGGAGCCACCGCGCCCAGCCGCAGGCCGAACGTTCGGCGCCGGCGGTCCCCTGGTTCGTCGGCCTGTTCCTGCTCGCCTCGGCGGCCCGAAGCTTTATTCCCGTCTTGACGCCGTTTACCGGGGACGTGAAGCGGATCGCCGCCGCCGGGTTCGCTCTCTCATTGTTCTTAATCGGCGCGGGTCTCACCCGCACGACCCTTCGCCGCGTCGGCGTCCGCCCCCTCGCGATGGGCGCTCTGCTCTGGCTTTTCGTCTCCGCCGTGTCCCTCGTCCTCGTTCGGGCGAGTTAAGGAGGGGTGTTTCCCGGGCGCCGAGTTGGAGACGCCGTACGGTTTCGGAACTTCTCGAAACGAGTCGTCAACTCTTTCAGATGAGCCTCCGGAAGGCTCGTGTAGGCCATTGGTTTGCCTCGCATATCCACATCGACGTCTTCCAGTCTTCGCCTTGCATAAGCATTTCCGGAGAGGCGAACCTGAACGATAAAGTCCTGTTGGACGCCAGGCCAGAAGCGGTCTTTACTAACGACCGGATAGCCTCTTACCCGGACCGGACCTTCACGCTCTTCGTTCGCCAACAGAGAACCCAGAAAATCGGACCCCGTCACCCTGGTCCCTTCTTGGTGAGACCAACTCACAACAAGCTTCTCCTGAAGGTTCGACAGGAAAAGCGATCCTTGGGGCAACAGCGAGTCCGCGATCAGAGTTGGATCGACCCTCTCGATTTTTCCCATCGGCAAATTGCGGTCGACATCTTCGCTTTGATCGAAGATCCAGCGTTCAGCGATCTGTTGCGTTCCGGAAGAAAGTCGGCTAAATGGAACTTCTATCCCCCTTTTGAGGGCGATCTGCTGGACCTCCGAGAGGCTGCCATAGAGCCTCAAGAAGGAAGGCGGATAACCTGAAATCGATCGAACCGGCAGTCCTGCTGCGGCAAAGGCTTTCCACTCGAACCCGCTGAGCGAGGAATCCATCGTCTGCTCGAAGGCATAACGGGTGAGGTCGGCAAGCCGCGGATAGCGGGTTGCGACAAGCCCCATCATGTCTCGAAGAACGGTGCGGCGGGTTTTTGTCCGGACGGTTTGGCTGGGGTACCGGGCGTGACCGATCAGAATGCCTTCTGAAGACTCGAAGGCGACCGATCGGGCGATGCCATCGGCAAACGGTCCTAACGTCGGCTTATCTAAGAGGGCGTCACCTGCGTCAGTGGCAGTGTCGTCGGGTACGGCAAGAATGGTTTCCTTCCCGACCGCCGCGGTCAAGGCGTCCAACGGCGCCGTCATAAGCTCCGCTAAAGGCTCATGAACGACAGGGTCGCGATGCACGAGCGCCCGCGATGGAATAGGCTCGGCCAAATCGTTCGATGCGTTTAGAAAGTCGCGGGCGGCGGGGGTAGTGGCGACTGGTTGATCTTTCCAGACTTGGTAATCCGGAAGGTGGCGGGCCAACGAATCCGTTCGAAATCCCTGGTAGAGAGGAAGGCCATCTTCGGTCGCATCGATGACGTGCCCTGCTGCATCGGAGAGGATCAAACGGAAAGTCACATCGCCGCCCCGCCCCCTTTGTTCGATGAGGATAGGGCGCGGGTCGTTCGTTGGTCGGTCGAAGGCAAGGAATCCCAAACCCCGAGCCTCCATCGTCTCTTCCCGCTTGGCTCTGGGAAGCGCATTGAGTTCGTTGAGGAGCGAGGCTCGCTCCGACACGTACTGGCGAAGGTATCCCGACGCAGACGAAGGCAACGGCATTTGTCGGCGGTTGGGACGCAACGACCAACGCGAGATGCTTCCGGAAGTCGGAATGCCATAGTTATCGGAAGGAAGCGATGCGAGAAGCCGGGCCATGAGGCGTCCGGCCGGAGAAAGGCCGAGCTTGTGGCGGTAATTAGCGGTGGGATCGCGGTCGGATTTTTCCGTCACCGTCGTCGTACCCGTTCGGACGGTCGAGAGAAACGGTTTCAGACGTTGGGCGACATCGGTCCCGAAAGCGGTCTGATCGGCTTTGATCTGCCGTTTCTGAAGAGCCCCGGAGCGTCCCAGATCCAAGCGTCCGGTGCCTTCGATCCATTCTGCCGACGCCGCTCGGGCGACGAGGGCCATCAGTTCCTTGGTCGAGCGAGGCTTGAGATTGATATATAAAAATTCGTCCTGCATCTCGCGACGGATCTTCAGCTTTTGGCCCGACTTCGCCGCCAACTCCGCGACGACCGCCTCAACCGTGGCAACGCGATGATCGAGCTGAATCAAAACAAAGAGGGCTGCCGCCACCATATCGCTATTATCGAACCGATTTTCTAGTTCGATCAATTTTTATCCTCCGGGAGCCAGCCTCGGGCAGACTTTCTCCTTTTTCGGGCCATGCTCCCGGATTCCTCTGTTAAGGAAGCCGAAAATCTTAGAGCGTTCTGATCAGACGAAAATTAAGAGTCGGTCTTCCATTTTGGAGTGCCGGTAATCTTACAGGCATCCCCGTCGAACGCCCGAACCGCATCGAGACGCTTTCCAGCCTGCGTGCCGCCACCGGCGACGTCGCTTTCGCAACCGCGTTCGGCGCGCTGACCACCGGCGCGTTCATCGCCGGATTCGCGAAAAGCCTGGGGGCCTCGAACGGGCTGACCAACCTGTTGGGCGCCCTGCCAAGCTTAATGGGCATCCTGGGCATCCCGGGCGCGATCGTTGGAAAGCGGTCCGCTTCGTACCGGGCGTTCATCCGTCCGGGCGGCCTGACCTGGCGCATCCTCTACGTCGGACTGGTGGCGATGCCGTTGCTGCCGGTCGCGCCGGGGCTTCGCTTGGCGATCGTGGTGGGACTGATCGCGGTGGCGACGGGCGCGAACGCCCTCGTCGGCTCGATGTACAACGAGTGGATCGCGGAGACGGTCCCGCCGGACTCGCGCGGCTTCTTTTTCGGACGGCGACAGGCGATCTCGACGGCGGTCGGTGCGCTTGTCGGTCTGTTCGGCGGTTTCCTGCTCGACGCGTTCCGCGGGGCGGGGCACGAACCGCTGGGCTTTTCCGTGGTTTTCGGCCTCGGCTCCCTCTGCGCGGCGGCGAGCCTGATGTCGTTCGACCGGATTCGCGACCTGCCGCGCGAACCGGCCCGCGTCGACCTGAAAACCGGTCTGCGCTCGATCGCGGCCCCGTTCGGCGACCGTGATTTTCGCCGCGTCCTGATCTACATCGTCGTGGCGATCGCGGGGCAGACCTTTGCGGGCAACATGTTCGCGATCTACGCGCTGGAAGTCCTCAAACTGCCCTACACGGTGGTCTTGGGCACGGGGCTGATGTACAGCCTGGGCGTGGTGCTCGCCACCCGCTTCTGGAGTTCGTTCAGCGACCAGTACGGGAACCGGCCGATGCTGGCTTTGTCCGGCGTCCTCATGGCGACGAACGTCGTCTGGTGGTGTCTCACCGTTCCCGGTTCGCCGACGGGCAACACGGTCCTGCTCCTTTCGACCCACGTCCTCATGGGGGCGATCTTCTGCGGCCAGGCCCTCTGCCAGTTCAACCTCATCCTGGTCACCGCCAAGCCGCAGGATCGGGCGGGCTATATGGGGGCGGGCACCGCGGTCATGGCGGTGGTAGGCGGCGCGGCCCCGCTGGTGGGCGCCCTGTTCATCCCGGAGGTCGGAGCGACCGCCTGGAACTACAAACTCTTGTTCCTCTGCGCCGGTCTGCTTCGGCTGCTCGCGATTCCCTTCCTGTTCCGGGTTCAGGAGCCGGGCTCCGTCGGCATCCGCGGGACCCTGGCCGAACTGCGGCGGCTCAACCCCCGCTCGGTGGGGGCGATGCGACGCCTCCGGCGAAGCGACGACGCGGAGACGCGGGCGGAGGCGATCCAGGCGGTCGCCGAGGAGCGGGCGGAGATGGCGAGCGGAACGATCCTGGCGGCCCTCCACGATCCGCAGCCACGGGTGCGGCGGGAGGCGGCGCGGGCCCTGGCCCGTCTGCGCGATTCGCGGGCGACCGCCGCCCTGCTCGCCCAGATCGAGGCCGAGCCGGAAGCCCTGGAGGAGGAGACGATCGAAGCCCTGGGCGAACTCGGCGACCCGGCGGCGATCCCGATGCTCGTCTCGGCCCTCGAAAACCCCCGCCCGTTGCTTCGCCGCGCCGCCGCCCGCGCGCTGGGGCGGATCGGCGGCGAAGCCGTGATCTCTCCTCTCGAAAAGGCGGTCGAGCACGGCGATACCGACTTGCGGCGGGCCGCCCTGCAAGGGCTTCGGGCCAGCGGCGCGGTCCGTTCGGCCCCGGTGATCGCCCAGGCCCTGAGCGACGCCCATCCGAGCGTTCGGACCGCGGCCGCCGAGGCGATTTCTGAACTAGGCCTGAAGGACGCCGCCCCCGCGTTGCGGGCCGCTTTAGGGCGCGAGCCCGACGAAGCCGACGCGGAAGCAGCCTATGCGTTGGGAGTGGTGGGTGAACGGTCCGACCTCGCCTTGATCCTTCGGGAAGCCTCCGAGGCGACGAGCACGACCGCCCGCCGCCGCGCTCTTCTGGGCGCCGCTCGGCTCTTGGGGGCGGAGCGGGAGGCGTACCGGCTGATGCTGCTCAGCGGCATGGTGCGCGACACCGCCCTCGTGGAGCGGACTCGTCCCCACGTGAAAAGCTCGGCTCCGGTCCGGCTCGCGATGATGAAGTACGGCGCGGGCGAAGAGGGGGCGGCCCTTGCCGCCCTGGCCCGGACTCGGCCCGACCTGCTTCCGCTCGCGGAGACGCCGGTGGAAGAGGCGTTTCTCGTTGCGGTCGCCGCCTTATAGTAGGCTAAGAGTCCCAGAAATCTCCGCCTACGGAATCCCCATCCCACCGGGTACCGTTAGACCGTTCCGACCGATGCGAGAAGCGCTCAATTACCTGTTGCACATCGACGACCAGATTGGGGCGCTGATTCGGGACTACGGAACCCAAGCCTACGCCATCCTGTTCGCGATCGTCTTTGCCGAAACCGGCTTCGTCGTGACCCCGTTCCTTCCGGGAGATTCGTTGCTCTTCGCGGTGGGCATCTTCTGCCATCCGTCGAAGCCGCACCCCCTGAACTTTTTCGTGACGTTCGCGGTGTTGATGGTGGCGGCCCTGTGCGGCGACAACGTCAACTACTTCCTAGGGCGCAAACTTGGTCCCCGGCTCTTTAAAAATGACAAGTCGCGGTTCCTGAAGCGGAGCAATCTCGACAAGACCCACGCCTTCTTCGAGAAGCACGGCAAGAAGACGGTGATCCTTGCCCGCTTCGTGCCCATCGTCCGAACGTTCTGCCCGTTCGTTGCCGGCATGGGTGCGATGCCCTATCGCGAGTTTCTCGTTTACAGCGTGATCGGCGCGTTCCTTTGGGTCGGCATCTTCTTGACCGCCGGTTACGCGGTCGCCACGATTCCCGCCGTTCAGGAGAACTTTTCGCTGGCCGTGATCGCGATGGTGGTCGTGACGGGCGGTCCTTTGCTCTTCGAAATCTGGCGTTCGCACCGCAAAGGCGAGCTTTGATCCCCTCTGCCCTTCTCTCTCCGTAGAATTCGCGGCTGAGAGCTTCGGCCCTGCCAGCGCGACGACGGGACAGACTACGTGCGCGGGGTAGAGCGGATCAGCGAAAGGGCGGTCCGCTTGAGGCTGACGGTCAAGGTCTCGCCCCCCAACTCTGAATCGGCAAGCCGTTCGATCACGGTCCGTCCCGCGAGCGGAAGCGAGATGCCGCAGGCGAGCATAAAGAAGAAGACGGCGGGATCGGGTGCGTCCACGATTCCCTCCCGGTTTGCCTTTTCGAGCGTTGGACGGATCGTTTCGTAAATAGGGCGGATCAGCTTTTCGACCACGGTTTCCTGCCGGGGACCGGGTCGACCGAACTCCTGGGCCAGGAAAAGGCCGAATTCGGGACGGAGCGCCCGTGAATCGACGAACCAGTCGATAAACTCGCGGAGTCGCTCGTCGGTTGCTTGGTCAGGGTGGGCGAGCCGTTCTGTGATTTCGGCGAGGCGAGGGGCCATCCAAACGGCGAGTCGTTCGACCGCGGCTTCCCAGAGGTCGGCTTTCGAGCCGAAGAGGTGGATCGCCAGGGAGACGTCGACGTCCGCCTCGGCGGCGATCGCACGGAGACTGACGCCGTCGAAGCCGTGGAGGGCAAAGCACGGCATCGCCGCATCGAGAAGCGCATCCCTCCCGGACGCGTCGGTAAGTCGCCGCCGCCCTTTCCGCTTCGGGGCGATATTTACCGGTATTTCCGCCACATCCCTGATGTTAGCGCGAATAGAAATCTTCTGTTCTTAAATTTTATTTATATAAACGTAAGTTTATTTGAGGGGCATAAGGAATTCCCTCCGAGGATCCCGCCGCAATCGAAAGACCGAATGGACCGGATGGGCGCGAGCCGCCGTCACAGAACCCTGCTTCGAGACCTGACCGATGGGCTGAGGGAGGACGATCCGCGATACACTGAGCCCGTGCCGCTGCCGATCCTTCTCTCCCTCGCCGTCGCACCCGCCTGGACCGTTGCGGCGACCGACACGACGGCGAACTTCCGCGCGATCTCGCCCGGCGGGGGCAAGGTTTGCTGGGCATCCGGTTCGAAAGGCACGTTCGCCCGCACGGTCGATGGCGAGAAGTGGACGAGCGGCGTCGTCAAAGGGGCGGAAAAGGCGGAGTTTCGGTCCATCGTCGCGTTCGGACGCGACTCGGCGGTGATGCTGGCCATCGGCGAGGGCGAAGAGTCGCAGGTTTGGCGCACCGACGACGGCGGCAAGAGTTGGGTGCAGACCTTCCGCAATCCCGATCCCCGAGCCTTCTTCGACGCGTTCGCGTTCTGGGACAAGGAGCACGGCATCATGTTCGGCGATCCCGTCGACGGAAAGATTCCGTTCTTCGTGACGGAAGACGGCGGTCGGAACTGGGGACGTCTGGTGCCTCAGATTCCGCCCGCCCTACCCGGAGAGGCGGCATTCGCCGCCAGCGGTCGCTGCCTGGCCCTCAGCGGCTCGTCGGACGTTTGGATCGTGACCGGCGGCGGGGCGGCCCGCGTCTTCCGTTCGCGAGATCGGGGACGAACCTGGGCGGTCTATCCCACGCCGCTCGTGCCGCTGACCGGAAGCTCTGGGCTTTTCGGCATCCTACCGCTCGGAAAGGAGGCGCTGGCGGTCGGTGGCGATTACGAAACCGACGATCAGCCGGGCTACCTACTGGCGAGTCGCGACGGAGCCCAGACCTGGCCGCTCGCCTACCGTCCAAACGGCCTGCGGGAGGCGGCGATCCGCGTTCGGGGCGGCTTCCTGCTCGTCGGCCCGTCGGGAACCGATCTTTCGACCGACGGCGGGCGTACTTGGCAGGCGATCTCCAATCCCGGTCCGCTACACACCGCTGCGGTGGCGGGGGGCACGGTCTGGGCGGTCGGCGACAAGGGCCTGATTGCGCGGCTGAAGGGCTAGCCAAAGTCGTTTTCAGAACGTGTCCGTTGATCCTAAGGGAGCATCAACGGTCGGGAGACGCGGCTGGACGCTAGACGGCTCCCTGAGGATAACCCGCATCAAGGAAGCCGGGAACCTTGGTGCGGCTTAGATTCAGGCGGCTGGGTGGGATTCCGCGCCTCCCGGATATTCTAGGCCTCATGCCTAAGCGCCCCATGCGCCCTGACGATTTGCTTCGCTTCGTTCTCGTCGGCGATCCCCAGCTTTCTCCGGACGGAAAGGAAATCCTCTTCACCCGGAAAACGGTCGACGACAAGAACCGCACGGTCGGCCAGCTCTGGAGCGTCGATCTGGAGGGAAACACCCGACCGTGGACCGCGGGCGAAAAAGGATCCGGTGGGGGGCGTTGGAGTCCTGACGGGGAGACGATCTACTTCACCTCCTCGCGTGGCGGCTCGTCTCAGATCTACGCGATCCCGACGAATGGCGGCGAGGCGCGCAAGCTCACCTCGTTCCCCGAAGGTTCGCTGGGCGAGGTCAAACCGTCGCCCGACGGCACGAAGCTGGCGGTGACCTTCCGCCCGACGAGGGCCGTCGAGACGAAGGAGGCGAAGAAGGTCCGGGAAGAGAAGGGCCTGAGCGAGCCGCCGATCGAGATCGACCATATTTGGTACCGACTCGACGGCGACGGCTATTTCGCAAACGAGCGCTACGTGCTCTACCTCGTCGATGCGGCGACCGGCGAAACGACCAAGCTCGTCGATACCGATCCGCACGGCAGCTACGCGTACGACTGGTCGCCGGACTCGAAGGAGTTAGCGGTTGTCTACAACGACTCCCCCAATCCATTCGTCTATCCCCCGAACAAGCAGATTTGGCGCGTCTCGATCGACGGCAAGTCCAGCAAGCTCGAAGGCCTTCCCAAAGGCGACAAGAGCGCGCCGCGTTGGTCGCCGGACGGGAAATGGATCGCCTACGCGGGCGACGTGGACGAGGCCGATCCCTGGGGCACCCGCAACACGCGCCTCTACGTGGTGCCCGCCAAGGGCGGTTCGGTGCAGGATCTCACCGGCGACACGGACTACGACTTGGAGGTCGCGACCCTCAGCGACACCAAAGACGCCGCGTTCGGCACGACGATGGAGTGGGCGGCAGACTCATCCGGACTTTTCGTGCAGGTCGGCACGAAGGGCGAACAGCAGCTCGGCTTCGTGCCGCTTGACGGTGGGGTGGAACTGCGGACGGAAGGGCATCATTCGTTGACGGTCGGTGCGAAGGCAGTCGGCGGTACGATGGCGGCGATCTGGGGCGACGCGACCCACCTACCGGAAATCGCGGTTCTCGAAGGGGATGGGGCCGGGAAGATGCGGCATCGCCTCCTGACCGACTTCAATCGAGCCGTCCACGAAGAGATCGAGATCGTCGCGCCCGAAGAGGTCTGGATCGATACCACGGACGATCTCAAGGTTCACGGTTGGGTGCTTCGGGCCGCAAACGCGAAGGGCGCGGCCGTCCTCCAGGTTCACGGCGGACCGCACACCCAGTACGGTTGGGCCTTTTTCCATGAGTTTCAGTGCCAGGTGGCGGAAGGCTACACCGTCGTCTACACCAATCCACGCGGCTCCAAGGGTTACGGCGAGAAGTGGACGGCGGCGATCCGCGGCGACTGGGGCAACAAGGACTGGGACGACGTCGCGGCGGCCAAGGATTGGATGAAGGCTCAGCCCTACGTCGATGCGGAGAAGATGGCGATCATAGGCGGCTCTTACGGCGGCTACATGACGAACTGGGCGATCGGCCACACCCACGACTTCGCGTGCGCGATCACCGACCGGTGCGTTTCGAACATGGTCTCGATGGCGGGCAACAGCGACTTCCCCTTCAACAAGGACGGCTACTTCGGCGGCTTTCCTTGGGGCGGGCTTGACGCGATCGCCCCGCTTTGGAAGCAGTCGCCGATGGCCTACCTAGACGGCGTGAAGACTCCGACGCTGGTCATCCACTCCGTCGGCGATCTTCGTTGCAACGTCGAGCAAGGGGAGCAGGTGTTCTCCGCGCTCCAGATGCAAGGGGTGCCCTCGCGCTTCGTCCGCTATCCCGCCTCGACTTCGCACGGCATGAGCCGCTCCGGTCCGCCGGACCTTCGGCAGCATCGCTTGGGGGAGATCTTGGGTTGGCTGGGCCGCTTCCTCAAGTAGCCCATTAGGCGAACGGATCGTCTTCGTCCGAAGGCTCTGGACCGGTTGCTTCCGGATTCAGGGCCTTGATTTGATGGTTGGTCTCGCGAAGCGTGGCGTCGTCGATCGACTCTTGACGAAGCTGGCGCACCCGCCTCTGGATCGCCATCTTTTGAAGCCGCTCGATCGCGCCGACGAGGACCGGCTCGGTCACGGTTCCGTCGAGGCCGGTGCTGTTCAGGTCGGACATCGCCATGGCCTGACGTTCGGGAAGGCGGGACAGCCAAACGGCGGGCGGACCTTCGGGCGGGGCAGTCGGGAACGTCGCTTTGATCGCGCGGGCCAGTTCGAGCCCCGCGCCGGTGATAAACAGCTCCTGCTTGTGGCAGGCGAACATCCACGCGGTCCGCAGGAACTCCGGCACGAAGAAGGCACGGAAGAGACAGGCCTCGATGTTGTTCACCCGCTCTTGAAGGAAGGCGAGCGGTTCGGGATCGGGCGGCGCGTATTCCGGTTCGGGGTTCGGCTTCGATTTCGCCTCGCGCCGCGGTTTCCATTCCCGCTTGGGCGGCGGAGCTTCCTGCTGGCGTGGAGGCCGTCGCGCGGCGATCATCGATTCCAAGCGGCGCCGGGCGGCTAAGGGATCCCGAAGGCCAGGGTACAGCCCGGAGAAACGTTCCAGGTGCCGTTCCACGTCGAGCCCTGCCGGCGCGGCGACGAGGAGGGTAACGAGTTCTTCCCAGAACGATTCGTCTTCCAGCGACTTCTTCGCCTCAAGTTGGCCCACCGCAAAGTCGAGGGGCGAAAGACCGCCTTCGACCGCTCGCCGGACCGCAGCGGGACCGGCCTTCTTAAGCAAGGTGTCCGGGTCTTCGCCGTTCGGCATGAGGGCGACCTTCACCCGCACACCCTCGGCGCGGAGAAGGCCGACCGCCCGTTCCGCCGCCTTCTGCCCCGCCGCGTCCGCGTCGTAGAGGATCGTCACGTCTTCGGCCCAGCGTTTAAGCAGCTTGGCGTGCTCTTCGCTCAGGGCGGTGCCCAAGGAAGCGACCGCGTCGGTCTCGCCTGCCCGGTGGCAGGCGATCACGTCGAGGTAGCCCTCCACGAGAACGGCGCGTCGATCCTTCGCGACTTTCTCCTTCGCCCGGTCGAAGCCGTACAACACGCGCGACTTCCGGTAGAGCGGCGTGTCCGACGAGTTGATGTACTTCGGTTGGCCTTCGCCGATAATGCGTCCGCCGAACGCGACCAACTCACCGCGCTCGTCGCGGATGGGGAACATCAGGCGCCCCCGGAACTTGTCGTAGTAGCCGCCCCGCTCTCGCTCGTCGACAAGGAAAAGCTCTTTGCAGAGAGGAAGGTCGTGGCCTTTCTGCCGTAACCGGTTGAGCAGCGCTTCGAAGGTGTCCGGCGCGTAGCCGATCTCCCACGTCTCGACGGTCGCCGCGTCGATGCCGCGGTTTTCGAGATACTGCTTGGCGGGATCGCTCCGGCCCAAGGCCTCCCGGAAGAACGCGAGCGCCTCGGCCATCGCCGCCTTTTGGGCGTCCCGTTCTCCCTTGGGAACGCTGGGGCCGCGCGACTGAAGCTGGACGCCCGTCCTTTCCGCGAGTTCTTTGAGGGCTTCGGGAAACTCGACGTGCGATGTCTTCATCACCCAGGTGAAGCAGTCGCCGTGCTCGCCGCAGGACCAGCAACGATACCGCCCCGTGGTGGGATCGACGGTGAAGGAGGGCGTCCGGTCGTCGTGGAAAGGACAGAGACCTTTCCAAACCTTGCCTGCCCGACGAAGAGCGACGCGACTGCCGACGAGATCGACGAGATCGACCCGGGCCCGGATTTCGTCGCGCTCGTCGGCCACAGGACTATTGTGAAGGCTCGACGTCGAAAAGGCGAGGGCCGAGCGGATCGATCCGCTCGGCCCGCGCCCTTCTGAAGACGGACGGACGCGTCAGACCTTACCGGCCGAAACGACCACGCCGGTCACGACATGGGGCTTCTTGGCCTGAAGGCGGCTGAGCCGGAACGCGACTTTCTTGTTGACGAGGTACTTCACCAGGATGGTGTCGCCACCGACTTCGTAGCCGTCGGGATTGCCGTAGGTGCGGATGATCTGCGCGAACGTGGCGCCGAAGCCGAGGCCCTTGCGGGTCTTGACACGGTTGTTCTGCATCCCGATCGCCTCGATCTGGACTACCCGGCCCTGACCGTCGACGATGAAGCCGTACTTGCTGCCGAGCCGGTTGTAGACCCATCGCGTGTACTTCGTGGTTTCGGTCGCACCGCTCGCGGTGGGAACGCTTCCCGAGCCGCCGCCACCGCCCGGTCCGCCGGGATAGCCGCTGGAGCCGCCTCGCGAACCGCCAGAAGATCCACTCGGTCCGCTGGGGTAACCGCCGGGATAACCCCCACTTCCGGATCGACCGCCTGGAGGAGGCGCCATACCGCCACGGCCACCGGGTGCACTCTGGGGACCACCCATCGTTCCCTGTCGAAGCAGTTCGTCGCCAAAGCCAAGATTGCCGATCCAATCTGCACCGACGGCCGCGCCTGCTCCGCCGCCACCGCCCCGGCCGCCGGGGGCGCCCGATGGGCCGCCAGCTCCCGGTCGAGAACCGGCGCCGCCGAAGCCAGGACCGCCAAAGCCGGGGTTATTGCCGCCGTTCGAGTTGCCGCCGCCGATCGAAACCGCTTCGATCTGGTCGGGCGAACCGTAGAGGGCGATGATCTTCGCGCCGGTGTCGTAAAGGTTGATGCCCAAGAGGCCGCGCTCAGCATTGCTCGGCTTCTGGGCAGAAGCGCCGCTGGCTAGCGCGGTAAGCGCGCACACGCCGAGCCCGAACTTCGTCCAATGGGTACTCAAGGTCGTCCTGTCTCCTGTCGTCGCGCCCTATGGACGCATTACGTCTTTCTAGGACGAGATTATTTTCCGGAATGTCACAGGCGAAGACGGAACGACCTCTCTCTTCGTAGAAAAGGCCTATGGCAGACAATCTTCAGGTCACCGCCGCGGACTTTCCTTCCAAGGTCCTCGAATCGTCGACCCCCGTTCTCGTGGACTTCTGGGCTCCCTGGTGCGGTCCTTGCCGAGCCATCGGACCGTCCATCGAGCAATTGGCGGGCGAATATGCGGGCAAGGCGTCCGTCTACAAGCTTAACGTCGATGAAGCGGGGGAGATCGCCGGCGAGTACGGCGTGCAGAGCATTCCGGCCCTGCTCGTGTTCAAGGGCGGTAAGGTCGTCGACCGGATGGTCGGCGCGGCGCCGAAGCCTCAGATCGCGGCCTTGATCGACCGCAGCCTCTAAACCTTATACTTGAGGGCATGACCAAGCACGCGCGGCGGCTCCAAGAGGCCCGGCGGCTTCATGCCCAAGGCAATCCATCCGCCGCGGTCAAGGCCTACGCGGGACTTCGGCGGGAAACTCCCGACGACGCGCTCGTCCTTCACGGATTGGGAGTTGCCCTCGCCCAGATTGGGCGGCTTGAGGAGGCCGACGAGCCGCTCACCCAGGCTGCCGCTCTCATGCCGAGAAACCTCGACATCTTGTTCGACTTGGGCGTCCTGCGGGATGCCCAGGGGAAGATTGAGGAGGCCGCATCGGCTTTTCGGCGGGTGGTCGAACTCGACCCGCATCATGCCCGAGCATGGGCGGCGCTTGGACTCGTCAAACGGGAGGGGAGAGATTTGACCGGGAGTTCCGACGCGTTTCGTCATGCCTCGGAAGAAAAACCTGCAGAACTCGATCTCGTCTTGAGCGCGGCGGAGCCGATGGAGCCCAGCGCTGGGGCCGATTTCCTCGTCGCCGCCCTCCACCGTTTTCCGCGCGAAGAGAGGCTTCTCATGCCGCTTGCCGATCTCTTGATCCGCGCCAACCGGATGGAAGAGGCCGAAGCGACCCTCCAGACGGTGCGGGCCCTTACGCCTCGAAATCCCGTGGCCTTACAGCGGCTGGGGATGGTTCAACTCTCCCTGCAACGTTTTCCAGAGGCGGCGGGCTCACTCTACGCCGCGATCGCCCTCGATCCGAACGACGCCGGCACCTGGCTGCTCCTCTCCGAGGTGCGTGATCGGCTCGGCGATCCCGATGGGGCGGCAACCGCAGCCGAGCGCGCGGTCCGAATCGATCCCCAACCGAGCACGATCGGGATTCGGGCTCGGCTTCATCAACATGCGAGTCGGGTGAACATCGCCCAAGCCGGGCTTTCTTCGCTTCCGTCGATCGTTCGAGAAACCGCGCAGGTACGGCTTCTTCAAGGCATGTTGCTGCCCCCGGTCGTCGATTCCAACGCCCACATCGACGCGTTACGGGAGCGGTGGATGGAAGCGATGGCCGACGTCGAGGCAAGGCCCGGACCGGAGATCGTCCAAGAACCTTGGGATGCGATCGGATTGACCGGCAACTATTTGGGCTACCACGGTCGAACGGACCGTCCCCTAATGGAGGCTTACAGCCGAGCGACCCTGGCCTCCTCGCCTCATCTCGCTTACGAGTCGAAGAACCGTGGCAGCGGTTCGGAACGAATCCGGGTGGGGTTCTTATCCGCCCACATGCGAAGCCACTCGGTCGGGCGGGTCCTGATCGATCTGATGGGCGCGCTCGATCGGTCTCGGTTCGAGACGATCTTGTTCCAACTCCCGGATAAACGCGGCGGAGGGCAAGAACGCGGAGAGGCGGCCGCCGAGCGCGTCGTACCGTTGATCCCCCGCTTAGAAGAAGCGCGCGCCGCCGTCGAGGCGGAGCGGCCCGACGTCCTGATCTTCTGCGATCTCCACCTCAATCCCTTCTCCGACGCGCTCACCCATTCCCGGCTCGCGCCTGTCCAAGCCACGACCTGGGGCCATCCCGGAACCGGCGGACGTTCGACGCTCGACTACTGGATCTCCTACAAGCATTGGGAAGTGGAGGACGGTCAACGCTTCTACACCGAGAAGCTGGTTCCGCTCGACGAGCCGCCTCTGGTCACGCCGCGGTTCGAGTGGCCCAACCCGCTTCCGGGCCGTGCCGGACTGGGGCTTCCCGAAGACGTTCCCCTGTACGGTCTGCTTCAATCCCTGTTTAAAATCCATCCCGATTTCGATCCGATTCTCGCAGAGATCCTCGAAGGCGACCCCAAGGCGCGGATCGTCGCCATTACGGGAATGCACTACACCTGGCAGGAGCGGCTCGACGCCCGGTTTGCCCGTTCGTTCGATCCGTCACGGATCGTCTACCTCCCAAAGCTTCGGCACCCCGACTATTTGGCGGCGGTCGATGCCGTCGATGTGGTGCTGGATCCGATCCACTTCGGGGGGGCGAACACTTCGACCGACGCGTTCAACATGGGGAAACCGGTCGTGACGCTCCCGGGCGAACAGATGCGTAACCGGCCCACGTACGGCTATTACCGGCAGATGGGCTTTACCGACCTCGTTGCGGACACCCCGAAGCAGTACGTCGAACTGGCCCATCGGGTCGCCCAGGATCGACCGTTCGCGCGGGAAGCGCGCGAACGGATTCTCGCCTCGAACGGCGTCCTCTTCGACAACCTCCAACCGGTCAAGGCGTTCGAAGCGTGGCTCGAAAGCGTTCGAAAGTAGCGGCTACTGGACATTGACGCCTTCGCTCGTCACCGTTCCGGCGGCATTCGAAACGCTGACCGTGTAGACGCCCCGGTTTCCGGCATTGACCGTGCCGATCCGGTACGTCGTCGCGTTCGCGCCGTTGACCACGGTCCCGTTGCGGAACCACTGGTAGACGATGTCGGTACCGGCGGCGACCACCGTCACCGAGGTCGCACCGGCGTTCACCACAATCCGTGGCTGCTGAACGATGCTCGGAGGAACCCGGACGGTCAGCGTCGCGGTGGAACTGGTGACCGCTCCGGCGGCGTTCGAAACGCGGACGACGTACGAACCGGCGTCGCTGTTCGTGACGCTGGCGATCGTCAAGGTCGCGCCGTTTGCGTTGGGAACGACCGTGCCGTTTTTCGTCCAACGGTAGGCGAGGCCGTTGCCGGTGGCGGTCACGGTGAAGCTTGCCGCCTGCCCCGGATTCACGGTTGTCGATTGAGGTTGCGCGGTGATCACCGGAACCTCGACGACGGTGAGCGTCGCATCCGCGCTGGTCGCGCTGCCTTCTTCGTTGCGGACCACCACCGAGTACGCGCCCGCGTCCGACAGGGCGACGTTCGGAAGGGTGAGGACGTTGGCGGTCTGCCCCGGCAGTTCAATGCCGTCCTTCCGCCACTGGTAGGTGAGAGAGCCGGTTCCGGAGGCGACGACGGTTAAGGAGGCCGTCTGGCCGACCGAAACCGATTGCGACTCGGGTTGGCCCGTGATGGAGGGAGGACGGGCTACCCCGATCGTCACGTTCACAAAGCCGCTCACCGCGCCGCCTTTGGCGTTGTTGACGGTGACCTGATAGGTGCCGGTCGTTTCGGCATTCAGCGCGGTGATCGAATAGGTCGTGCTCGTGGCCCCGTCGATCGCCAAGCCGTTCCGGAACCACTGGTAGGTCAAGGGAGCATCGCCTTCGACGCCGACGATGAGCGTGGCGGGCGTTCCCGCGCGTCCCGTGACGTCAGTCGGTTCCGAGACGATCCGAGGCGCGCCTTGAAGAGAGAGGAACGCCGCCGAACTGCTCGTCGCGCGGCTTCCCGAGGCGACCCGCACCCGGTACTCGGCGACGTCCGCCAAGGCGACGCTCGAGATCGTGTAGCTGTCTCCGGTCGCTCCCGCGATGGCCATGCCGTTCCGCGACCACTGGTAGGTCAAATCGGAGCCGGTCGCCACGACGCGGAACGTGGCCGAACCGTTGAGGGCCACGGTCTGGGAGACCGGTTGCGTGGTGATCCGAGGCCCGGCGGGCGAGGGATTGCTGCCTCCGCCGCAACCGGCAAGGAGCGCGGCTGAAACCACCCAGAACAAGGCGCGCGAGGAAAAGCGAGACGGCAACATACCGCCGGTCATCATATCAGGAAAACGGGCCGGGGTCCGACTTTGGACCCCGGCCCGCAGACGGGCGATCAGGCGACCAAGTCGCCCTGAAAACGGTCCCATTCGAGGCGGAGAAAAGAAAAGAGAACGCCATCGATCGGGTTCGACTCGACGACGAGCACGACTGCCGCGCGTTGCGGGTCGTAGGCGTAGACGCCATCGATCACGTCGAGGGCGTCGGGGAGGGAAAGGCCAAGGTCGGTCAACGCGCCGGGGCGGATCGACTCGAGATCGAGCGGGCGAAGCCGGTATCCAGAGCCCGCGCCGACCTGGAGCACGACCAGCCCTCGCATGCGTCCCAGCCGATCGAGGTGGCGCCGAACGTCGGCGGCGACGTCGGTGGCAAACTCGAGATGGTGGCTGTGGCAGGCGAGGCGCGTAGAAACCATGACGTCACCATTGTACGACGTCTTTGAAACACACGTCTACTATTTTTCCGGTGGCCGGAAAAATCGCGCTATCGCCCCGCTAGACGGGTTTGCGACCCAAACCTGCCTTTTTCCAATGGGTAGACGGCCCAGGACTCAAGACCCGGGACGTTTACCAGGGGTCTTGATGAGCGGTAGCTTCTTCTCCGTTCCCGGCTCCTGAGCCGGGAGGAGAGATCCATGCGAACCCTGAAAACCCTGACCCTGCTCGCTCTCGGCGCCGCGACCGTCGCCCACGCCGCGGCACCCGCCCTTCCCGAAAAACTCGCCGGCGAATGGCGATGGACCTCGATCAGCGGCGTGACCTACTGGGACTCCCGCTCCAACGCCTATTCGGGCCACGGCGGCGGCATGAGCGACACGATCATCCTCGACAAGGACGGCACGTACAAGGAGTACAGCTACATCGAGCAGAGCCCTTCCGCCGGGTGGACCTACAAGACCTTCACCACGATGGAGGGCAAGGTCGAGGTGGACGGCGACACGATCCGCTTCACCGTCCTTAAGGGCAAGTACAAGGTCGAGGACAACCGCGTCTCCTCGCGGAACTACGAACGCCCAATGAAGCCGGACGAAGCGAAGAAGGTCGGTAAGGAGTTCAAGTTCTCGCTTCGGGAAGAGAAGGGCAAGCGGTTGTTCGTGCGCCACTTCCCGAACGAAGAGATGAAGTTCGAGCGGATCGAAAAGGCCAAATAAAAGCTTGAGCCTGGTCCCGCCTCGCTATACTGCGGGGCGATGAAAGGTCTGCTCGCTTTGCTGCCTCTGTTGGCGGTCGCCGGATGCTCCGGGGACGGCGCCGGATGCCCGGTCGTGTTCCAGTACGATCCGATTTCCGCGTATGCCGGATCGTACCGGGCGACGTTCTCCCCGACGGCCCTGCCCGCGGTCACCCGGACCTACGAGTTCCAAGTGGCCGAAGCGGGAACGATCAGCGGCACTGTCGAGTACGCCGCCAGCAGCGTTCAAGGAAGCGTCGAGGGGCAAAGCGGCAATCTGGTCAACGGTTGCGATCGAACCCAGGCCGGACTAAGAGTCTTGTACCAACCGACCGGAGCGTCGGCGGAACTCCTTGAGGCGGGCAAGCGCCGGAACGGAGCCTTCAACGGAACCTACGCCGCGACGCTGACGACCGACGGCTCGATGGTCGCCGGTTCGCTCACGATCGTGCGCAGCGACGACTGATCGAAGCGCCGGAAAGCCGCCGATCAGGACGGAAATCGTGCGAAAAAGCGTAAGGAAAGGGGGCCGCCCGACTTCGAGCGGCCAAACTAAAGATCCCGCATGAACGCGACCGCCCTGACGACCGAAATCCCGCGCGAAGCCTCGCGGCGGCGTACCTTCGCGATCATCTCGCACCCCGACGCCGGAAAGACCACGCTCACCGAAAAGCTCCTGCTTTACGGCGGCGCCATCCAGCTCGCGGGTTCGGTTCACGCCCGGAAGAGCCAGCGCAAGTCGACGTCCGACTGGATGGAGTTGGAGAAGCAGCGCGGCATCTCGGTCACCTCGACCGTGCTCCAGTTCGAGTACGAGGGCCACGTCCTCAACCTTTTGGACACCCCGGGCCACAACGACTTCTCGGCGGACACCTATCGTACGTTGACCGCCGCCGACAGCGCGGTCATGCTCATCGACAACGCGAAGGGCGTCGAGGCGCAGACGAAAAAGCTGTTCGCGGTCTGCCGCCAGCGGGGCATCCCGATCTTCACCTTTGTGAACAAGATGGACCATCCGGGCCGCGGCCCCCTGGCCCTGCTCACCGAAGTCGAGAACGTGCTGGGCATCCGGAGCGTGCCGATCAACTGGCCCATCGGCCAGGGCGACGAGTTCCGGGGCATCTACGACCGCGAGTCGCGGCAGGTCCACCTGTACGAGCGCACCGCCCACGGCGCGACCAAGGCCGAACTACGGATCCTCGACGTGGACGATCCGGGGTTGGAAGCGGCGATCGGCACCGACCTCTTTGCCCAGCTTTTGGAAGACATCGATCTGATCGAGATCGCGGGCGAAGAATTGAACCTGGAACGGGTCGCCAAGGGCGAATTGACGCCGGTCTTCTTCGGATCGGCGATCACGAACTTCGGCGTCGAGCCGTTCCTCCAGCGGTTCCTGAGCATGGCTCCGGCTCCCGCGCCTCGCTGCTCCGACGGCGAGTGGGTCGCTCCCGACGCGCCCTTCAGCGGCTTCGTGTTCAAGATCCAGGCGAACATGGATCCGGCCCACCGCGACCGCATCGCCTTTATGCGCGTGGTCAGCGGCCGCTTCGAGAAGGACATGGAAGTGAACCATGGCCGGACCGGGAAGAAGCTTCGGCTGACCCGCCCCCAACGGCTTTTCGCCCAAGAGCGGGAGACGGTGGAGGAGGCGTACGCGGGCGACGTGGTAGGCCTCACCAACCCGGGAGCCTTCAAACTGGGCGACACGCTGAGCGTCGAGAAGGGCGTCGGCTTCGAGGAGGTTCCCGCCTTCACCCCGGAGACGTTCGCCACGCTCGTCAACCGCGACGTGACCCGCTTCAAGCACTTCGACAAGGGCGTGGAGCAGTTGACCGAGGAAGGCTTGGTCGATCTCTTCTGGGATCGCCGCTCCGGGCGGCGAGAGCCGATCTTGGGCGCGGTCGGTCGGCTTCAGTTCGAAGTCGTCCAGTTCCGGTTGGCGACCGAGTACGGCGTTAAGGCAGACCTTGAGCCGATGTCGTACGAGAAGATCCTGTGGCTCAAGGGCGACGAGGCCGACATCGCGGAGGCTTACTTCGGCACGGGAAACCGGTTGGTCGAGGACGCCTTCGGGAATCCGGCCCTGCTCACGATGGACGAGCGGTCCGCCGACTACCTCGCCCGGTGCCATCCCAAGATCGAGTTCTTGGATCAGCGTCCGGCTTAGTGCGGAAGGGGCTGAGAAAACCTGCCCTTCCGCGACTTTCCTCGCAATAACGACCTCAAGATTGCCGCGCGTTCGCTCCTCAGGGTAATAGCGCGGCAGAGCTTCGTCGGCTGACCCGGTAATCTTGAGGGGATGCACCGCCTCGAACTCCTGCTCGGACTCCTCGCGGCGATCGCTTTCCTCGCCGCTATCGGGCGGCGGCTTCGCATCGCAGACCCGATCGTCTTCGCGATCGGCGGTTTGGTCCTCGCGTTGATTCCGCAGGTGCCGGACATCCGCTTGCCGCCGGACCTGGTCCTATTGCTCTTCCTTCCCCCGCTGATCTTCGCGGCGTCGCGTCATACGTCGTGGACGGAGGTCCGGCACAACGCGTTGCCGATCCTTTTCTTGGCGGTCGGGCTCGTTTTGGCGACGATGACGGCGGTCGCGGTGACCGTGCATCTGCTCATGCCGCAGGTTCCTTGGGGCGTCGCGTTCGCCTTAGGGGCGATCCTCGGGCCGCCCGATGCGGTCGCCGCGACGAGCATCGCCGGTTCGCTCCGCTTGCCGCGGCCGGTCGTCGAGATTCTGGAAGGCGAAGGTCTTTTCAACGACGTCACCGCCCTGGTCGCGTTCCAAATCGCGGTCGGCGTGGTGGCGCAGGACAAGTCGTTCCATCTGATCCCGGCGACCGGCACGTTCCTCCTTTCGGGCGCGATCGCGACGGTGGCGGGCGTGGCGGTGGGGTGGCTCGGCCACAAGGTCCTTTTTCGGCTTCACAGCCCCACGTCGGAGGTCACCCTCACCCTCTTAGAACCATTCGCGGCGTACCTGATCGCCGAACGTTTCCACGCTTCAGGGGTTATGGCGGTTCTTGCCCTCGCCCTTTATCAGAGCAACCTCAAAACCCAGTCGATCTCCTCGACCGCGCGGCTGCTCAGCGGCGCAACCTGGGACGTGGCCGACTTCCTGCTCACCGGCTTCGCCTTCATTCTCATGGGGATGCAGCTTCCCCGGGCGGTCGAAGGCCTGGCGAGCGAGACGGCGCCTCAGGTGCCTTTGGTCTGCGCGATGGTCACCTTGGTGGTGATTCTCGTGCGTCCATTCTGGATTTTCGGCGTGGGTTGGTTGACCCGTTCGCTACGCCCCCGAAACCCAGACGGAACGCCGAAGGACGGACTCAAGACGCGCGGCCTCAAGGTCATCGCCTGGGCGGGAATGCGCGGCGTCATCTCCTTAGCCTTGGCCCTATCGTTGCCGACAAAGACGATCGACGGGGCGCCCTTCCCAGGCCGCGGCATGGTCATCGTCGTGACCTTCGTCGCGATTCTGGTGACGCTCATCGGCCAGGGAATGACCCTTCCGCTTCTGATCCGGCGACTGCGGGTTCAGTCTTCGGGGAGGACGGCGGCGATGGCGGAGATCAAAGCCAACCGTCGGCTGGTCGAAGTCGCGCTCAATCGCTTGGAAGCCGAGGATCTCGCCGAAGACGGCGAAGCGGTCGCTCGGCTCCGGCGCCACTTCGAAGACCGTTTGGCCGTCCTAGACCGCCGGTCCCACGTCGAATACGACGAGGGCGACGACGAGACGAGCCGCCTCATCCTGGAGATCGTCGGCATGCAGCACGAAGAGCTTCAGGAAATGCGCCGACGGGGCGAGATCGATACCCCGACGGCGAACCGTCTTCAACGCCGGATCGACGTGACGGAGAGGCTGAGAGGGTAAGGCCCGAGGGAATAGGAGAGAAGGGACGGGGAAGGAGGAATAGGGAAGAGGCCGTAAGTTCCTGTCCCCTGTCCCTCTGCCATCCTCTTACCGATGGTCCATCACGGCGAGCTTCTAGTCGACGGCCACTTTATCGGGGGGCCGTGCGACCAGGCGACGGGCAAGGACGTCGTGCGGGCGCCCTGGAACGGAACGGTGGTCGGCGTGGCCGCCGAGGGAGGATTCGAGGAGCTTCGCGGCTGCGTCGATGCGGCCCACGCCGCGTTCGAATCGTGGCGGTTCTCGTCCCGGCATGAGCGGCAAGCCCTCTTGCGGCGGATCGCCGCGATGGTTCGAGAACGGGCGGAAGAGCTTGCGCTTCTGCTCTGCCGGGAGGTGGGCAAGCCGATCGTCCTCGCCCGGGGTGAGGTCGCCCGCCTTGCGGTGACCTTCGACGTGGCCGCCGACCTGCTCGCTACCTGGGGGCTCGAAGCCCGACCCGCCGACCTCGACCCGCGCGGCGGCTCGACCCGGATCTTGGTGGAGCGGGTTCCGCGCGGGGTGGTGCTGGGGATCGTCCCCTACAATTGGCCCTTCAACCTCGCGGCCCACAAACTCGCCCCCGCTCTTGCGACGGGTAACACGGTCGTGCTCAAGGCCTCTCCGCTCGCGCCGCTTTGCGCGATGGAGTTGGGGCGGCTCGTCCACGAGGCGGGCTGCCCGCCCGGCGTTCTCAACGTGTGGAACGGCTCGACGGCGGACGCCGACCGGATCCTCGACGATCCGCGAATCGCCATGCTTTCGTTTACCGGCTCCGAGAAGGTGGGCTGGGAACTGAAAAAACGGATGTGGGACCGACCGGTGACTCTCGAACTGGGTGGAGATGCAAGGGCGATCGTCATGCCGGACGCCGATCTTGAACGGGCGGCGAAGCTGATCGCGCTCGGAGGTTACGGCTACGCCGGGCAGGTCTGCATCTCGATCCAGCACGTCCTCGTCCATGCCTCGGTCTATGCCGAATTCCGGGAGCTTCTGGCCCGAGAGACCCGCGACTGCCCCACCGGCGATCCAGAGGACGAGGCGACGGTCTGCGGACCGTTGATCTCCGCCGACGCGGCGACCAAGGCGCGCAAGTGGGTCGAAGAATCGGGGGCGACGGTGGTCGCAGGCGGTAGTGGCGAGGGTTCTTTGATGCGCCCGACCCTCCTGGAAGACGTCCCGGCGGAATGCGCCTTGGCGACGGACGAGGCGTTTGCGCCCGTTCTGACCCTCGCCCCATTCGACACGCTGGAAGAGGCGGTCCAGCGGACCAACGCCTCCCGTTTCGGCATCCACGCGGGCGTCTTCACGCGCGACCTGACGGTAGCCGAGCGGGCGTTCCGACTCCTCGACGTGGGTGGAGTGGTGATCAACGACTCGCCGAGCCTGCGCTTCGACGCGATGCCCTACGGCGGCGTAAAGCGGAGCGGCTTTGGACGGGAAGGTCTTCAAGAGGCGATGGACGAGATGACGACGCCGAAAACGATGGTCATTCGGGCGACTTAAGAGCTTTGGGATCGAGAACGACGTGCCGAATCCGCTCGCGATTCCAGGTGAAAGCGATGTGGACGAGGCCGTCGCGGGTCTGGATGACCGCCGGGTAGGAGTATTCGCCCGGGGCGACGACGAGATCGAGGGTCTTCGTCCAGCGTTCTCCGTCCGCGGAAAGGGCAAGGCTCAGCGGAGAACGTCCGTGGGCGGTGTCGTTGTAAACGAGGAGAAAGCGACCGTCGCGAAGCCGTAAGGCATCGGTTCCGGAGTTCGGATTCGGAACGTCCAGCAGGCGCATCGCTCCCCAGTTCCGCCCTTCGTCCTCGGAATCGATCGCGAAGAGACGTCCTTGCTGGGTCCGCCCGACGGCGCGAAGACGCGTACCCCCGAGCGGAAGGATCGAAGGTTGGATCGCTCCGATCTCCGACCCGTTGAGCGCGGGCGTGCGGCTCCAGGTCTGGCCCAGGTCGGAAGTCCGTTCGAAATGAACGCGCCAGCCGTCCCGTTCTTCGCTCGATCCGCAGAGCAGCGTGCCGTCGGCGAGTTCGAGCGGCTTGTTCTTGATCGGGCCGAGGATGCCCGAGGGAAGCCGCCGGGGCGGGCTCCAGGTCTTTCCCCCGTCGTTCGAGGTAGCGACCATCCCGACCCAGTCGGGAATATGGTCCGCCACCTTGTAGAAAAGCAGAAGCGGTCCTTTCCGGGGTTGGAACAGCACAGGGTTCCAGCAAGGGTGTCCCGCCCCGTTGGTCGCTTTCTCGGGTTTCGACCAACCGTCGGCGTTTCGCCGCGCGACGTAGATGGCCACGTCTTTCGCTCCCTCGTACGCACCTCCGAACCACGCCGCCACGAGGCCCTCTTTCGTCTCCGCAAGCGTCGCGGCATGGCAGGAAGGAAACGGCGCTCGTTCGTAAACGAACTCTTCGAGGAGAAGGGGAAGCATCGTCTCCGTCCATCGTATCTGAAGATCGATGCGGAGACTTGGTCCGAGGCGAAGCCTACTGGATGCTTCCTCCGTCATGGGCAAGTCTCTGGCAAAGGTTTCTCGGCGTAGGATGAGTGATGGACGCATCGATGCATCCGAGCCATCTTCATTCATCTCAATCCCTTCGCCGGGCCGCTTGGGGCGGCGCCGGAAAGCTCTTTCTCGCGCAGCTTCTTCTCCTTTCGGTGATCGCCGTGTTCTTCCCCCTTTTCGCTCACGCCGAGCCGGGGGATCGCAAAGGGGCCAGTTACCGCTATGTCGCCGCAGGCATCCAGCGGGCACGTTTGGTCGATGATCGATGGCCGAAAAGCGTGAACGAGATCGAAGCCTGGACGAAGAATCGCTTTCCTAAGTCGAAGTTTGCGATTGCGTTGGAGTCCAGTACCCCCAATGACTCTCTGTATGCGATCACGATCGACGGCCGAACTCGCCGATATCGGGTTCCGTCGGTCGCGCTTCCGCATTCGACTTTCGTTCCGGAGGGGAAGTAAGCCGGTACCCTAAATCCGTGAGCATTCGACCCATGGAGTGGGCGGGAGACCGCCTTCGCATGTTGGACCAGCGGGTTCTTCCCGGTCAGGAGCGGTGGCTGGAACTGCACGACGCGGACGAAGTCGCCACCGCGATCCGGGACATGGCGGTGCGCGGCGCCCCCGCGATCGGCATCGCGGCGGGCTACGGCATGGCCCTCGCCGCCCAGCGGGGCGACGATCTTGCCGAGGCGAAGCGGGTTCTCGCCGCCTCGCGCCCCACGGCGGTCAACCTCTTTTGGGCGCTCGACCGCCTAGCCGCGCTCCCGGCGGACCGGATCCTCGACGAGGCCCAGGCGATCGAGCGGGAAGACCTTGCGATGAACCTGGCGATCGGCCAGCACGGAGCGGAATTGGTGCCCGAAGGCGCGAACGTTCTGACCGTCTGCAACACCGGCGCCCTCGCGACGGGCGGCCACGGTACGGCCCTTGGGGTGATCCGCTCGGCCCACGACGCGGGCAAGAACATCCACGTCTGGTCGTGCGAGACCCGACCCCGGCAGCAAGGGCTTCGGCTGACGGCGTACGAGCTGACGAAGGAAGGGATTCCATTCCACAGCATCGCCGACTCTGCCGCCGCCACCCTGATGAAGGAAGGAAAGGTCGATCTGGTCATCGCCGGAGCCGACCGGATCGCCGCCAACGGCGACACCGCGAACAAGATTGGAACCTACATGCTGGCGGTCTTGGCCGACCACCACAAGATTCCGTTCTACATCGCCGCTCCGACCTCGACCCTCGACGCCACCCTGCCGAACGGCGCGGTGATCCCGATTGAAGAACGGTCGGGCGAAGAACTGACCCACGCGGAAGGCGTCTCGATCGCGCCCGACGGCACGCCGGTCTTCAACCCGGCGTTCGACGTGACGCCGGGTTCCTTGATCGCCGCCATCATCACCGAGGCGGGCGTCCACCGACCGCCTTACGCGTTCATGACCGACGCGGCGATTGGAGCGCTGTAGGAAAGAAGGGGACAGGGGAGAAGTCGTAAGTTCCCCTCCCCTGGAGCGAGCGTACGCCGTGACCACCCCCTCCCCCACGGTTCCCCCTTCCGCTCGTGCCTCGCTGCAAGGGGAACCATCTCTGGAGGCGCTACGCTAACTAAGGTATGTACGCCGTGGTCGGAGGAGACGGGGTGGTGTACGGGCCGGTGCCGGTGGCGACGCTCTACGAGTGGATTGCGCAAGGGCGGTTGACGCCCATGTCGCAACTGATCGATGGCTACGGGCGTCGGTTTCCCGCCTCGATGGCGCCCGAACTGCAAGGGGCCTTCCCGATGGCTCCGCAGCCGTACGCCTTCACGCCGGCGCCCGCGTTCTTCACCAAGCGGAAGTCGACGGCACTCGTTTGGGCCTTCTTTCTGGGCTTCGCAGGGGCGCACCGGTTCTACCTGGGGCACACCAGCACCGGGATCGCGATGCTCCTCCTGAACGTCGCCGCCTACGCGTTCGGCGCGAAGTTCGACTTTGCGATGGCGATCTTCTTAGGGCTGATCGGCACGGTCTGGCTCATCGTCGACATGATCCGGATCGGCGCCGGAACCCTCAAAGGGGCGGACGGACAACCCTTGGGTTAGGCCTTAGGCTTAACGACTTTTCTACAGCACGCTTTTCCCGAACAGCGAAAGGCTCCACTCGACGGCCATCTTTGCCGTGGCGTTGCCGGTATCCACCAGCGGGTTCGTCTCGACGATATCGACGCCCGCAAGTTCGTAGGGGCCGGCCTGAACCTTTTCGTAAAGCAGTTCGGCGAGCAGGTGCGCCTCGCGGTAGGTGAGACCGCCCCGGACGGCGGTTCCGGTGCCGGGGGCAAGAACCGGGTCCAACGCATCGACGTCGAACGACACCCACAATCTCCGGGCGCCGGACGCGCACAGGAACGCGTCGATCCGCTCAACGCAAGCGGCCAAACCGTGGCGGTCGACGTCGGACATCGTCAGTCCAAGGCCCGCCCGGACGCGGGGCCGTTCCTGCGGATCGACGTCGCGTAGACCGAGCCAGGCGGTTCGGTCCGGTCGAAGCGGCGGCGCGCCGAGGGTTCGCAGGAGTTGCCGCCACTCGAAGTCGCGCGTGCCGTCGACTCCGCTCGGAAGCCCCTGAAGCGCGGCGACCGGCATGCCGTGGACGTTGCCGGTGCCCGAGGTCGAAGGCATGTTGACGTCGGCGTGCGCGTCGATCCATAGGAGGGCGAAGTCGTCGTCAAGGGCGGCGGCGACGCCGCCCATCGCGATCGTGTGGTCGCCCCCGAGCACCAGGGGAACCCGACCTGCTTCACGGGCGGCGACCACACGGCGGCGGAGCTCGGCTAGGGTCGTCAGCAGGGGCGAGAGGTTCCGCATCCCGTCGGGATCGGTATGGGGCGGAGGAACGCCCACGTCGCCGCCGTCCCGAACGTCCAAACCGAGGCTTTGGAGACCTTCGACGAGTCCCGCCATGCGGAGGGCCGCCGGTCCCATTCGGCTTCCTTCACGAAGTCCGCAAAGGTCGAAAGGCACGCCGACGATCTCGATCATCGATCCGAGCGTACCGCCCCGAACGATGCCCTTTTCATCACGTAGACTGAAGTCCGTGTCCAAGTTCTTTTTCGCCACATCGGCGGTTGTAGGGTCTCTTTCGGCTTTCGCGTGCGTAGGCTCCCCCAAGGCGGAACCCACCACGCCGCGGCAACAAGGGCGTGCCGTCAACGTCACCCGCCAGTATTTGGACAACTGCTCCCATTGCCACGGTGAGAACGGCCAAGGCGGCGGGGCGGGAACGCGGACCCTGAACACCAAGGAACTCTTCGACCAGTCGAAGGACAAGCCCTTCTTCGACGCGATCAAGAAGGGCGTCCCGGATCGTGCGATGCCCGCCTACGGCGACACGATGAGCGACGAGGAGATCTGGGCCCAGGTCGTCCACATCCGGGAACTGCAGGCCAAAGCTCTGCGGGCCGAGTTCGGCTCCCCCAAGCCCGACGCGTCCGGCGTCTACACGAGCGAGAAGGCCAAGTTCAAGGTTGAGACGTTCGCCGAGGGCGGCCTCCAGACGCCCTGGTCGCTCGACTGGCTGCCCGACGGACGGGCGCTCGTCACGAACCGGCCCGGCTTCATGAACGTGATCGAGAAGGACGGGAAGATCGGGGCGCGGATCGAAGGCCTTCCCAAGGTGACGGAGATCGGGCAGGGCGGTCTGATGGACGTGCGCGTCCACCCGACGAACGGTTGGATCTACCTTGCCTACACCGAGCCGAAAGGCGACGACCAAGGCCAGGGGCTGACGAAGATCGTGCGCGGCAAGCTCGACGGCGTCCGCTGGACCGGCCAGCAGACGATCTGGGAAGCGCCGAAGGAGTTCTACACCGGCGCGGGCATCCACTTCGGCGGCAAGATCGCGTTCGACGGCAAGGGCCATGTCTTCTTTTCCGTCGGCGAGCGGGGCGGCAATATGCGGACCCAAGCGCTCGACATTCCCTGGGGCAAGATCTACCGGGTAAACGAGGACGGAACGGTGCCGAAGGACAACCCCTACGTTGGCAAGTCGCCGTTCGAAGCGATCTGGACCTGGGGTCACCGCAACCCGCAGGGGCTCTCGTTCGACGCCAACGGCGCGCTTTGGGACACCGAGCACGCCCCCCGCGGCGGCGACGAGGTGAACCCGATCCAGAAGGGCTCCAACTACGGCTGGCCCGCCATCTCCTTCGGGATCAACTACAACGACTCGCCTTTCGTCACCCCCTGGCCGAAGGAAGGCCAGGACTTCAAGATGCCGATCTTCCGCTGGCTGCCCTCGACCGGCGCGAGCGGCCTCGACCTCGCGAAGGGAGCGGCGTTCCCCGCGTGGAAGGGCGACCTTCTCGCGGGCGGCCTCGCGGGCCAGAACCTCGACCGGCTGACGATCAAGGACGGCAAGCTTGCCGGGCGTGAAGAACTCATCCAGGGCATGGGCCGGATCCGCGACGTCCGCGTGGCGAAGGACGGCGCCGTCTACCTCGTGCTGAACGGTCCCGATAAGATCGTGCGGCTCGTCCCTGCGAAGTAGTTTCGACGGCTTCCGCAATCCCAAAGTACCGACTCTGCCGTAGGGTCGGTACCCTCCTAGCATGTCTCCGCTTCAGGCCTGGTGGCTCGCGATCCGGCCCCGTACGCTTCCCGCCGCCACCGCGCCGGTGCTCGTGGGGACCGCGCACGCCTACCGGTTCGGGACGTTCCAGGCGGGACCGGCCTTGGCCGCCCTGATGGGGGCCTTGCTGATCCAGATCGTCAGCAACCTCGCCAACGACTATTTCGACTTCAAGAAGGGAGCCGACACCGACGAGCGGCTAGGGCCGGTTCGGGTCACCCAGCAAGGCTTGATCTCGGAGAAGGGCGTCCTGACGGGCCTGGCCCTTTGCATCGGGCTCGCCTTGGCGGTCGGTTCCTACCTGGTGCTCGTTGGGGGCTGGCCCATCGTCGCGGTCGGGCTTGTGTCGCTGATCTGCGCGGTCGCCTACACCGGCGGTCCCTTCCCCCTGGGCTACAAGGGGTTGGGCGAGATCTTCGTGTTCGTCTTTTTCGGGCCGGTGGCCGTGGCGGGAACGGTATACGTCCAGTCGCTCGCCTTCTCGCCCACCGCCGCCCTTGCGGGCGTGCCCATCGGTCTGCTCTGCGCGAACATCCTCGTGGTGAACAACGTGCGGGATGTCGAGACCGACGCCAAGGCAGGGAAGCGGACGCTTGCGGTTCGATTCGGACGCGATTTCGGCGTGAAGCTCTACGCCGCCGACCTGATCCTCGCAGGCGTCAGCCTCGCCGTCTACGCGTTCCTCATCCGCTCGCTCCCGGCCCTCGCGGCGTTGGTCACGCTTCGCTTCGCCCTCCCGCTTTACCAGGCGGTTCGGGACGTCCGGGGCAAGCCGCTCAACCCGATCCTGGGCAAAACCGCCCAGCTCGAGCTTCGATTCGCGATTGTGATGGCGATCGGCGTGGCGCTCTCAAGGTTCGCTTAAGCCTCGAGAGCGCCCGGTCGGACTAAGGCGCGATCGACAGCCAGTCGTCCCAACGGGTTCGTGCCGCCAAGCCGGTTTGCGCGTAGTCGTTGGCGACGGGGGCGAATTGCGAGGCCGACGAGAAGTCGATCGAAAGGCCGTGCGAGTTGCCGGAAGGGGGCGTGTGCCCTTCGTAGACCAAGGCGGCACTGACCGCCGCTTTGACCGCCTCTGCCGTGTTGGTCAGCAGGCTTGAGCCCGCTCCGAGGCGGTCGGCCACGTCGTAAAGGTCTCGGTAAACGCGGCCAAACGTCGGCGAGTAGGCTTGGGCCTGGTTCCGAACGGCAGGCACGAGCGTCGTGAGGCTCGGCTGATTCTGGATCATCGCTTGGCCCAGTCCGTCCACCGCCGTCGCCAGCGCCTCCAGCTTCGAACAATCGAGGATGCTTTCCGTTACCTTCGAGTTCTGGAACTCGGGGGAAGCGACCATCACATCGACGAGCGGCTTCAGCAGGTCCAGCGTCGGGGCATCCGGCGTGTCGCGGAAACCCGCGAATCCGGCGTCGTAGGGCAGACCGATTCCGGGAGGACTCTCCTGGCTGCCGAGGATGTAGTTCGCGTGGTTTCGGAGGTCGTAGGCGACCTCGAACATCTGCATCAGGCTCGCGTCCCAGACGATCGCGTCGAACCGAGCGTCGCCCAGGGCTCCCGGAAGTTCCCAGGTTTGGATTTCCGTGTTCCGTTCGTCGTCGCCGCTCACGGAGCGGCTCTGGCCCGTGGCGTTCCGTCGCCAGCCGTTGCCGTGGTTCCAGATCACCAGGACGGTTCGCTCGGACGGGAAGTAGTTCCGGCCCCAGACGACGAACTCCGACAGGGTTTGCGGGCGGCCCATGTCCACGGTGTCGCCCATGTCTTGAAGCAAAGTGCTACCTCGCCCGCATCGTCCCGCCGGGCGAGGTAGCGCCGCGTGCCTTGGAAGGGTGCCAACGAATCGAATCGGTTCAGCGTTTTCCACTGGATCACGAACCGGACGTTGGGGTTGTCCGCGATCCGCTCGATCTGGTCCATGTTCGTTCGGCTGAAGGGAGCCAGGTCGTTCGCCGCGTTCATGTAGACGAGCACTGTCCACTTCTTTGCCGCCGGGCTCACCACGGTCGCCGGGACGGAGACGGGAGACGCTGCACCGACGGTCGCAACGACGAACGTGGTCCCCTCGCCCACGCCGGCGATCTGCCGAACGCTCGCCTCGGCTCCGTTTTGTGGCTCGACCACGCTGACGGAGCCGACGCTCCATTGCACGCCGTTCGGCGGCAGCAACACCAGGCGACCGTCGTTCGTCTTGGCGGTGGCCAGAAGCTGCCGGTTCTCGCCCGGCCGCATCAGGAGGGCGGAGGGAAGTACCGAAACTTCCGTCGGGGTCCCGCTTTGGGTGATGGTGAACGCGGAGGCGGCCGAGCCGTCGACCACGGTATCGACCGATCCCAAGAACGTGCCGTTTGAGGCGGTCAGGGCTCCCTTGAGGTGGAGGGTGCCCGCGGGGAGGCCGCTCAGATCGACCTGGGCGGCGTTCGTGGCGGCGACGGTCCGGTCGGCGACCAACGCCCCGTCTTCGGCACCGTCGAACCGGACCAGGGTGTAACGCAGCTTGGCTCCGGGATCGGCGTTCGTCAACTCGGCGAACAGGCTGACCACGCCCGTGCCGCGCGACGGCTTCGAACCGCCGCCCCCGCCGCAACCGGCGGCGACGAGACCGAGCAACGCGAGGGGGTAAAGGGTGCGGAGGCTCAACAGAATAGGCGAATCATGGCGCTTTTCGCCCCTCAACTGGCAACATCGAGCGCGATCGCATGATCGTTGTAGGTTGCGGCGAAGATCCGCGAGCCGTCCACGACCCCCGTGCTGAAGAAGTGGCCCGTCGGCAACTGCTTCTGGGCCCGGAGCTTGCCGTCCTTACGATCCAGGATCGATAACCGCCCGCTGACCGAGCCGACGGCGAGGAAGTCCGACCCCAGCGCAACGCCGCCGTCGTAGATCGTTTCGCCGGTCTCTGCCGTCCAGAGGATCTCGCCGCTCGTCGCCGATACCGCGTAGACGTTGCCCTTGTCGCCGAGCCCACCCGCGTAAACGACGCCGTCCGCGTAGGCCGGACTGGGATAGCCGAACTTGTCCGCCGTGCCGACCGCCGACCAGAGTTCGCGGCCCGTCGTGGCCTCGAAGGCATGAAGCTGGTTGTCGTTCGACGGCACGAACACCTTGCCCTCACCCACGACGGGCTGCCCGATGGCGGGCGAGTAGGCGAAGCTTTTCGGGGTGCAGAGGGCGCGCCAGACGAAGGCTCCGGTCGTGGCATCCAGCGCGTAGAGGTAACGGTCCCAGGCTCCCGCGAAGACCCGCTTCCCGTCCGTGGTCAAAGGGCTCTGCACAAAGGCGGTGTTGCCTTTCGGCAGGTGGTAGACCCACCTTTCTCGCCCGGTTTCCAGGTCGAGGCCGAAGATCGTGCCGTCGCCCGACGCGCCCACCACCATTTCTCCAACAATGACCGGCGAGGCGTAGACCGGACCTTGGGTGGGATAGCTCCAGCGGGGCTTGCCGGTCTGGAGATCGAAGGCGTGAAGCTTTTGATCGGCACTGCCCACGATTACTAGACGACCGCCGACCGCGGGCGACGAATGGCAGTAGTCCTTGGTCCGCGCCGTCCACTTCGGTTTTCCGGTGGCCGCATCGAGCGCCCAAAGCGAACCGTCCATCGCGGAAACGTAAAGGACGCCTTCGTGCAGGCGGAGGTGCGACATGACGCCGCCGGTCAGGGGCGTACGCCACACTTCCTTCGGGCCACCCTCAACCCTCCGTTCCGGCCCGGAGACGTAGGTGTCCTTGTCCAACCGGGCCATCAGGCGGTACTGGCCCGGAATGAGGCGGTCAGTGGCGGCGTCTCCGGTCGGCACCCAGGTCGATTCGCCCACCCGCAGTTCGGTCGCCATCGCGTACAGCGGCCGCTTGTCGCGCGAAGGCTCCCGAGGCACGGTGGTGAGAAGCTTTGCTTCGGAGGAGTCGCCCGCCCGGCGCAGCAGTCGGATTTCCGTGGGGCCGACCTCGACCCGTTGCCACGAGAACTGGTAAAGGCCTTTGTTCATCGTGTTGGTCACGCCGTCCCAGGTCCAGAGAAGATCGCTGTGGCCGTGACCGTTGAAAACGATCTTGACGTTGTAGGGTTCGATAATCCGCATGAGGGCCGCCTCGTTGTCCACCATGAGGCGATCGCGCCCGACCGGGTGGTGGGTGAAGAGGAAGACGGGCCGCTCGCGCCCGACCTTCTTTAGGTCGGCGTCGAGCCAGCGCAGCATGGCCGATTCGAAATGGCCGTAGTGGGAGAGCGGAACCGTGCTGTCGAGGATCGCGAAGTGGCAGCCTTTGTGGTCGAAGCTCCGGTACATCGGTCCGCGCGTGCCTTCTTTGAACGCCTTGGGGCCTAGCGGCGACCAGCGCACGTCATGGTTGCCGGGATTGTGGTAGGTGCGGTACGGCAGACCTTTGAGGATCTCCTGGTAGAGACGGTACTCCTCGGCCCACCCGTAGTCCGTGACGTCGCCCCCGTTGATCGCGAAGTCGGGACGCCAGGCGGCGATCTCCGCGAGCATCTTCCGGTTCGGCTCGTGGTTGTTCGTCAGACCGACGTGGGTATCCGAGAAGAACGCGAAGGCGAACTCGTCGGGGGCCAGGCGAAGCAAGGGGGCGAGCGCCGCGCCCGTGCCCGCGAGAAGGAGTTCACGTCGGGAGAGATCCATCGCTGAGTCGATTTTAGTTCGTCCGAGTTGGCTCGGACGTGAGGAAGACCACCTTCCGGCGTCAACGAAACAAAAAGCGGGACCAGAGTCTTTTCCGATCCCGCTCGCCTAGTTACTGGCTTTTCTGCTCGCAGACCTGACGGTCGGTCGCGTCGTAGGCCCAATACTTAGCGCACGCGGCATATCCAGCCCGCGCTTGGGCGGCGCTCGGGCCGGCGGTGGTCATTCCGCTCCACTTCGGATAGGCGACCACATCCCGGAGACTCTTCGCGTGGCCGTCCATAAACGAGTAGTTCGCGCTGTCGTTGTGGCGGTCCGGAACTTCCCAGCAGACCTCCCGGAACGTGCCGCTCGGATACGGAGCCGAACGGTTCAACCGCTTTCGGTAGCAATCGCCGCCCCAGGGCGTGTTGAGGCGGTCGTTATAGCCGCCGCCGTCGCCCACGAAGATCGTATTGGCGACCATGTCCATCTGGTTGAAGTTCGGATAGCGATAGTACGCACCGTTGCCCGAATGCACGTACGCCGTGTAGTTCACGATGCCGCTCATCCCATAGGAGAACGTCAAGCGGTCGGTGTCCTGGCCGCCCGGCGTTCGGAACTTGGTGAACTCGCCTTTCGCACCAAGATCGGGGCAGCGCCAGACGCCGTCGTTGTTCGTCGCGTCTTTCGAGTTCTTATCGACCCCGCCGTTCTTCACGAATGGCGCAAGCTTGAACTGCCAGCACCCACGCATCTCTCCGGAGTTGGCGTAGGAACTGTCGCCGCCGATCGTGCCGACGCAGTCGTAGCCCTTGACTTCAGGAGGGCCGGAAGCCGGTTCGACGCCGACGCCGGACTGTCCGTAGTACTCGTTCCAAGCGGGCAGCCCATCGTCGCTATCGGACGCGTACATCTGCGACGCGAGACCGATGTTCTTCACGTTGCTCAGGCATTGCGTCTTTTTCGCCGCCGCTTTGGCTTGGGCGAAGACGGGAAAAAGGATCGCGGCAAGAATGGCGATGATCGCGATCACGACCAGCAATTCGATCAAGGTAAAAGCTTTGCGAGGCGACATACTGGACTCCGGCTTTGTAGGGCCGAAAACACTATAGAGGTAAAAAGTTAACGGAGCGCGAGGGAAAGATTAAGGAATCGTTGGGCGACCTTCGCCCAAAATAGGCCCATGCCCCTGCTCGAAGCGGACGGCCTCGCGTGCGGCTACGATCGGCCCGTGGTCAGTGGGATCGATCTGAGGGTCGAAGCCGGAGAGACGGTCGTCCTGCTCGGCCCGAACGGAAGCGGTAAATCGACGCTCCTGAAAACGCTCGCCGGTCTCATCCCGCCCAAAGGGGGAGCGTTGCGGATCGACGGCGACGAGATTCGCTCGCTGAACGTGCGGGAGGTGGCCCACCGGATCGCTTCGGTGCCCCAGGACGAACAGGCTCCCTTCGCCTTTACGATCCGGCAGGTCGTGGCGATGGGAAGGTTGGCGCAAAGCGGGGGGCTGTTCGACACCTTGGAAGACGCGCGGCTTACGGAAGCGGCATTGCGGCGGGCCGACTGCGAACGCTTGGCGGACCGTCCGGCCAACGAGACGAGCGGCGGCGAACGCCAAAGGGCTTTGATCGCGCGGGCGCTCGCCCAAGACGCGCCCCTTTTTCTTCTCGACGAACCCTCGGCGCACCTGGACGCCTCTCACCTCGCTTGGCTCGCCGTCCTTATCCGGGAACTTGCGGCGGCGGGAAAGGCGGTGATCGTCGCGCTGCACGATCTGAGCTTCGCGGCGGCGGTGGCGGATCGCGCGGTTCTACTGGCGGAGGGAGGAATCGTCCTTCAGGATCAGACGACGCGCGTCTTAGAAAGCAGGCTGCTCGATGCGACCTTTGGCGCGACTTTCGAGCGGTTGCGAACGGCCGATGGACGCTTGATCGTGGTCCCGCGCTTGTCTTCGCTCCCTTTTGTATAAGGGCGAACCACGGAGCGCTCGCTAAAAGTGCGGCGCAAGAGGGGGCAAAGTTACATCTTAACAGCGAAGTGAATCGATGCCAAGGACTTTTTCGTCTTTTTTTAGGCCGAACGTTGACAGAAGGCCGTTAACGGAGGAATAATATTAATCGTCAAGGCGACGCGGACGAGAGGAAGCGGAGACGAGACGAAAGGAAAACGGAAGGCTAAGGCCGGAAACGAAGCGTCAAGTTTAGCCTAAAGGCGAAGAGAGTTCTTTGAAAGTCGCATAGCGGTTGACCAGAAGCGCATCGAGCGCTTCCGTTGAGAGAGTAGT
>JASSZB010237603.1:0-13575 GCA_031763765.1 Psittacara erythrogenys
CGTGGTCGTGGAAGCGCAGCACCAGCGACATGACGAGGTTTTGCCCCGCTTGCAGGAGGCAGCCCAAGAGCAGCGCGTTGCGCGCGGACACACCGACGGGCAGCTTCAGCAACCCCCGCCCGAACACCGGCAGATAAACCGCCAAGCTCATGACTCCGAGCAGCGTGTACATCGCCGCGATGAACCCGGCCACGCCCACCGCACGCGACCAGAACTGAAAGAGCACGTCCGTCGATGCGAAGATCGCCGCTGCCCCCAGCGACGACACGACCGTGCGCAGCAGCAGGATCAGCGGCGGGTGCAGGCGCAGCGCCTCCTTGATGGAGGACTCCAGCCACGGCACCTCCCGCAGGTCCTGGTAGGTGACCTCGCCGCCGCCCGCGCCTTCTACGGCGACGTGCTCGGCTGCCGCGAGGGGCGCTCCAGCGACCACTGGGTCGACTTCGACTTCTTCGGCCACCAGCTCGTCGCGCACCTCGCCTCCGCCCCGCGCGGCGACGCTGCGGCCAACCATGTCGACGGCCACGATGTGCCGGTGCCGCACTTCGGCGTGGTGCTGGCGATGGATGACTGGCAGGCACTGGCTAACCGCATCCGCGCGGCCGGCATCCGCTTCGGCATCGGGCTGCATTCGGGCGTGGCGATCCTCGGCGCCGTCGCGCGTTCGGGCGCGCGTCCAGCCGTGGGGGACGAGGATCTCGTCCCAGTCGCCCCGCCGGTCGAAGTCGTCGGCGGGGCGGAGGGTTTCCGCGGGGGGACGCGAACCGGGCTTGGACTCCGGTCCGTTCGGCCCCGGGGATCCGGGGGGACCCGTCGGCGGCGTCCGGTCGAGGTACGCGGCGGCGTCCAAGAGCAGCCGCCGTTCGTCCCCCGACAGGACGGGCAAGTCCGTCAGGCGGCCTTGCAGGGCGCGGTACCCCTCGCTGGGGGCCACGAGGGCGTAGCCGCCCTCGCCGCGCGTCTCCACCAGTCCGACCCGCGAGGGGCCGGACGGGCGGGAAATCTCGGTGGTTTCGACGGGGCGGCTCGCCAGCTTCCGGCTGGGCTCCACGCCGTCGGGGCAGCGGTACGCGACGTGGTACCGGCCCGGGGTCTGGCTCGTCTGGACGTAGAGGCGGGCGACGAGGTCGGCGTGGCCGTTCTCCTCCAGCACCGCGCGCCACTCCTCGTAGAGGCCGGGGGCGTCGAAGTCGATCAGTTCGGCTTGGCCGCTGACCGCGCCGAACACGACGCCCACGTTGGGGGCCTTCGCGAAGTAGCGGCGGATCTGCTCCTCGCCCATCGGCACGCTCTGGAGCCGCTTCCAGGCGAAGCGGCGGTAGCCGTCGGCGGTCTCGTAGGCGGGGGCCTTGCGGAGCGACTCCGTGCCGCCCGGGTGGCGGACCGTCCAGGCGTCGCCCGCGACGGGCACGACGGAAAGGCCCGCCCGGGCGTAGAGAAGGGCGGCGTCGAGGGCGTTCACTGGGAACCCCCTCGGGACGGGCGGCGTCGTACACGGCTCACGCATTCAATATACACGTTTGTGCATATCAGAACACAGAAAAGATCACGGGTTGCGCAAGAATCGCTCCATGACGCCCGGCGAGAAGCTCGCGACGCTCCGGCAGCGAAAGCCCCGGATCAGCCAGGAGGAGCTGGCCCGCCGGCTGGGCGGCGGCCACACCCGGAACATCGTCGCGAACTACGAGAACGGTCGGACGGAGCTTCCCCTGGAGGTGGCGCGGAAGGTGGCCCACATCTGGAACACCACCGTCGACTGGCTCTACAACGAGCGCGACGAGGGACCCGCCCCGAGCGTCGGCGACTACCGTCCGGGCGAGGCCCCCGCGCCGGTGCCGATGCCCGGCACGAAGCGGCGGTACGCGGTGATCGGGATCGCCGGGGCCTCCGCCGCCCCCATCCCCACCGACGCGACGGGCGACAGCGTCGCCTTCGACGACGACCTCACCGCGAACGGCGACCGGTACGTGATCCAGGCCCGGGGCCGCAGCATGGAGCGGCGGATCGCGGACGGCAGCTACATCCTGGTGCAGCCGGTGAAGTCGCGCCGCCAGTGCCCCTACGGCCTCCTCGCGGTGGCCCGCAACGACGAGTGGGAGTACACGGTGAAGGTGCTCCGCTCGCGCGGCGGCGAGGATTGGCTCGACCCCCTGAACCCCGACTACGAGCCCATCCGCCCCGGCGACGGCTGGGAGGTGGTGGGCTACGCGGTGGCGATCAAGCACAAACGCGGCCCCGGCAAGTACCTCGAAGAGGCGGACACGGACGGGCTCGGACCGGAAATGTAGGGCTTTAGGTCGTTAGGCGCTAAGCGTTGAGCGTTAAGGGTTGAAGCGGATCTTTTGCTGTCTTAGGTTCGTGTCCTCACAGGAACATGATGGCCTAAGGTACGCGAAGCGTGTAGCCGGAGGTGCCAGCCTTCGCGAGAACGTTTTTCACCACAGAGAGCACAGAGGACACTGAGAGGCTTGCCCTGATCACGGTTTACTGAAGCGGTGGAATTCGGCGAGGAGCACCACGGGGCGCGGCGGCTACGGGAAGTGCTCGATCGGGCACGGGCGAAGTACCGGGTCGCGCCCTGGGAGAAGGTCGCGCTCGTGCGCGAGGAGGTCGCCCTGCTCCTGGCCCATGAGAGCGGCTACCCCAAGCTCCGGATGATGGCCGGCGAGCTGAACCGCGAGCCGCTTTGGGGGCCGCTCGACCGCCCGGGAAAGCCGCCCCGCCCCAAGGCGAAGATGCCGAAGCACGATGGGCTCCTCTACGTGTTCGTCGAGCACCCCGCCGGAGAGATGGTCGAGATCGAGGCGGCGGTCGCGCGCGGGATCGACTTCACCGGCGCGGACCTCTACTTCACGCCGGTCGAACGGCGGTCCTGGGTCTGGATCCAGACCTACTACCATGTCGGCCCCTTTCTCGTCGAAAGCCCCGAGACGAAGGGCGTTAAGCCTTGAGGGTTGAGCGTTAAGAGACGGGATGCCCTAGGGAACGCGAAGCGTGTAGCCGGACCCTCCGTGGGTCCGCGTAGCGGTGTACGCGGCGTGTTATCTACGGCGAACGTCACGCCTTCGCGCCGGCACCGAACCGGCGGCTACACGCTTCGCGTTCCCGCTCAAGGCTTAAGGCCTAACGCTTTACGCATTTCCCACCCTTCTCGATCACCGATCATACACAAATAATCACATTATGCGTAATACTGGAGTCATGTTCACCTTGGCTCCTACCCTTCAGGACGTCGCCGACGCCCGCCTCGAACTGGCCGAATCCAACGACTTGCGCGCCCTCCGCGCGGCGTGGCGCGAGTCCCGCGATCCCCTCTCCCGCGCCGACCTGGTCGCGTCGGTCGTCGAGCGTTCCCTGCTCCGGCGGGCGGTGTACCTGACCCCGGAGGCGGTGGCCTGCGTCCTCGACTCCGCCGATCCGCCGTTCGCGGTCGAGCTCCACCGCGACGGCCACCCCATCGGCTGGCTCGGCCCCGACGACCGGCTCGCCCGCCACGAGTCCGACGCCCGCGCCTTCCCTTCGGAGGCCGCCGCCCGCTCGTCGGAAACCCCTTGGGACCGCCGGATTTATCCGGCGCGAACGTTGAGTCTTTGAGGGGTTGAGCGTTAAGCCACGGAATCCCCCTCACCCTTAAGACCTCACCACTTCCATACTAGGGTCGTGATCCCCCTTCGGACCGCGCTGCTCGGGATCTTCGCCCTCGGAGGCTTGGGGTACGGCGTCCCGGCGTGGGAGCGGGCGAACCAACCCGAGTCGGAAATGATCGCTCTCATGCGCCAGGCTCACATGCGCCGGGGCGAAAGGGACCGGCTGTTTTTCGACCTCCTCGCGATGGGCGAACTGGTGACGGCCCTGCCGGACTACGCCAAAGGGCGGGTGCCGGAGTTCGACAGCCGCTGGTCCGCGGAGACGTACCGGGCGCGGCTGGGGCGACGGCTGGATGAAACCCAGCGACAACGGATCGCCCTCGCCCACGGCCTGTCGTACCGGGTCCTCACCCTGCCGGGATTGGCGGGTAAGCCGCGCCAGGGAGTCGGGCGGGCCTTCGTCGCCGAGGGTCCGCTCGGCGCGCGGTGGGTGGAACGGGCGTACCTGGACGGCGAGGCGTTGCCGGATCTGGAGTAGGCCGTTAAAGGGAATTGACGATTTTCGATTGACGATTGACGGAGGTGCTCTGCGTTTCTTCTCTGTGCTCTCTGTGTTCTCTGTGGTGAACGGAACGCCGTCGCGAAGGCTGGCACCTCCGTCACCACGCTTGGCGTTCCTAATCGCCAATCGGCAACCTCGCCTCACGCTCTCGGCCCCCCACCCTGCGCTCCCCCAAGGGGGAGGATTCCTCAACGCCGACGACTCGTTACCACGCTTCCCTTTCGTCAATCGTAAATCGGCAATCGGAAATCCAAAATCCCGTCACGCTTCGCGTCATCTTCGTCAATCGTAAATCGGCAATCGGAAATCGGAAATCGCTTTACTCTCCGTCTTCCCGTTGCGCCGCGATCAGGGCGTCGTAGTAGGCGACGCTGCCGCGCTCGGGGCGGACGTCCCGTTCGAGGGCGTGGCCGCGGTAGAGGCGCAGGAGGATCATGGCGATGGAGACCGCGTCCACCGCGTCGTCCTCGGTCGTGCCGTCGCCCCGGAACTCCAGGCACTGGTTCAGGAACCACTCGTTCCAGGGGCTACGAACGAGGCGGATGGGGCGGACGTAGCCCCGCGAGGCCCAGACGCTCGCCTTCTGCAGCTTGTCCGCCGTGCCCTCCTCCACCGGGAAGAGCGGCACGTGGGCGACCAGCTCGTTTTCCGCGAGGTCCTGCACCATCGGGAGGCCCAGGCCCTTCTTCGCGAAGCCGACGAGGTAGGTGGCGGCCTGCTCGAAGCCCCGCGCCGTCGCTTCCGACTCGATGGACGTTTGGTCGCGGCGCATCGTCTGCACCAGGCCTTCTTCGAGGCAGACGGAGCCGGGGGCGTAGGGCCTTCCCTGCCAGCGGCCGTCGCGGGTCTCGGGCCAGGTGCGCCGCCAGGCGGTGACGTCGGCGATCACGATGGAGCCGTCCCCGTCGATCCCCACGAGGGCGGTGGCGGTGTGGTCGTTCGTCTCCTTCACCGACGAGGCGGGGTCGATGCCGCGCAGCCAGAGGTCGAGCGGGGGCCGCCGGTCCACGATCTCGAACATCTCGCGCCGGAACAGCGCGCCCTCCTTGTCGCGGGGCGTTCCCTGGAACTGGCCCGCGAAGACGCCGGGGTTCTTGCGCCGCTGGGCCTCCACGAACGCCTCCGAGCGGATGGGCGATAGCAGTTCGCCCAGGCCGCGCCAGACCCGCGTGGGGTCGTCGCCCGCGTCGTCGGCGAAGGCGGGAAACCGCAGGTACTCCCACTCGCCCGTCGCCAGAAGCCGCCCCGCGAGGTCCTTTTTGTGGTAGCGGTGGAACATCGCGACGACGTCGGTCTCGTCGTTCAGGCGCACCGAGGCGAGTTCGTCCCACCAGCGCCAGACGCCGTCGTTGATCGCGTCGGAAAACGCGTCGTCGGGGGTGGAATACGGGTCGTCGATAAGGAGCAGGTCGACGCCGTTGCCGGTGAAGCCCGCGTTCAGTCCGTAGGCGGCGACGGAGGGCTGGGCCTCGTTCAGGCGCAGGTTGGCGAAGGTGGAGAACTCGTCGGCGGCGCACCGCTCGGGAATCCAGCCGTCGGGGTCGCGGAAGATCGCGCGGTGCTCGGGGGTGAGCATCGTGTTGCGGGTGGCCGCCGCGAGCCGGGTGGCGTGGGAGACGTTGTAGGCGGCGATGCCGATCCGCACCAGGGGGTTCTGGCCCAGCTTCTGCGCGGGCATCCGCTTGGTGAGGAGGATGCTCTTCCCGAATTGCGGAGGAGCATGGATAATGAACCGCTTGCCTTTGCGGCGGCCCAGCTCGTCGAGGCGGGGGCAGAGGGCTTCGCGCTGCCAGCGGTGGAGGGTCAGGCGGGAGGTCTGCTCGACGTAGTGGGCGAGCGACCGGCGGGCGTGGGCCCGCGCGAGGTCATTCGGGGTCGGCGACCGCATCGGCCCTCTGGAGGACGGCTTGGAGCAGGGACAACTCCTCGTCGGTGCACCGGTCGAGCAGGTCGTCCAGGGTCCGCTCGTCAGGGTCGGCGGCGGGCCGGGGCGCGGGGTCGTCGCCGCGCGTCGAGGGCAGGGCGTACCCGGCGAGGCACTTGTAGACCATCGCGATCTCCTTGATGTCGGCGGTCCGGTAGCCGAGGGTCGCCCCGTTGCGGTCGCGCATCTCTACCTTGAACTCGCCGTCGAGGATGGCGCGCATGACCCCGGTCGCCTCGTCGACGGTCCGCAGCATCGCCGCCCGGACCGCCCCCGCCCCCCGCGCCTCCCCCTCCCTCAACCACCCGTTTTCCATCGCCACTTAGAACACGGCGACCGCCGATCCGGGGTCCCAGAGGGGATTTGGATTTTCGATTGCCGATTGACGAAAGGAACGCGAAGCGTGGTGACGGAGGCGCCAGCCTTCGTGAGAGCATCATGCCTTCTTTTCACCACGGAGAGCACGGAGAAGACACGGAGAAGAAAAGCGAAGCGTGTAGCCGGACCCTCCGTGGGTCCGCGAGAGGGTCGTGCACTCTTCGCCCGTCCGCGAACGGCTGGCGTTAGCCCCTCGCAGGGCAAGCCCTGCCGCTACAAATTCTTGCCACAGGTACGGGTTGCGAAACCGTCCCTCAAGGTCGCGACGTTTTCAACTTCCGGAAGACGTCGACGAGTACCCCGCCGGGGGCGAGAAAGCCCCAGAACATGAGGGCGAGGATCCACAGAGGCGAGGGCATCCTTTCGTACCGCACCGTCCGGGCCGCCTCCATCGCCCAGTTGGAGGCCGGGAACCAGCCGAAGAACATGGGGATGAACGCGACGGCCCCCAGGATCGTGCCCTTCCACGGCGCGATGGGCGGACGGGCGAGCCAAACCTGAAGCCGGTTCGCCCCGAACGCGAGGGCGAACACGTAGAGGAGCCAGCCCATCCAGACCAGGCCCGCCCGCGTTCCGAAAACCGGCGTGATGGAAACCCCGGCCAAGGCCGCGAGGCCGATCCCGACGAGGAGGACGAACCCCAGCCACGGCCACGACGAACGGTTCACCTTTGGAAGACGCAACACGATGGCCGGAGGTTTCGGCGGCGTCAGTAAGGCAGGCCCTGGTCGTACGACACGACCCGGTCGCCCTTGAACCCGAAGTAATTCCGATCCTCTAAGACCCAGCGGGTTTGCCGCCGAAGCCGGTCGAGCGGCGTGCGCTCCATCGGCCAGCCCATCGTCCAGGCGAGTTGCCGGTGGGTCAGGCCCACGTAAGGGTTGTCGGTCCGGCTCGCAAAATTGGAGCTGGCGAGGGTGCGTTGGACCGTTCGACGCTCGAGGGCGGTCGGCGCGGTCGTCGAGAACAGGCGCTCGAACCGCCAGTCTCCCAAGATCAGACGGTAGGCGGGCGTCACCGCCAATTTCGACTTCGGGGGACCACCGCTCCCTTTCCAGCGGAGGCCGTCGAGGAAGTTCCCCGTGCGGGGGCCGAGCCGGTAGACGACGAGGAAGAGGTCGTCGCGACCGTAGTCCGACGTCCGGTACCTTCCGGTACTGGGGCGGTCACCGTAGCCGACCCGCACCGGAACGCGGTCGAACTGTACGATGCGCGCGATCTCGACCGGTTGGGCGGGTCCGAGGGAGACGCCGACTTCGGTCGGTCGGCCCAGGGCCTGCCTTCTGACGGGCGGGGGGCCGAAACTCCAGAGCGTTTTGCCCTCGTAGCGGCGGCGCAGGGCCGCAAGTCGCGGCGTCTCCACGAGCGGACGGAGCCCGTCGGCCCGGAAGGGATCGTCCGCCCTCGTGGAGAGGGGCGTCTTCCCGTCCCGCAGGAACCGCCATCGACCGTCGGGGTCGCGCCCGACGAAAACCAGTTCGCGGAACGCGACCTGCGACGGATCGGCGGGCTGGCCGCCCGTCTCGAACCGGGACGCCACGTTCGGGAGCGCGAGGTAAGCGCGCCCGACCTGGCGGACCACCGGCGGGGAGAGAAGGGTGAGGAGGAGCATCGTCGCGGTCCGTCACGGAAGAACGCCCGGGAGCGGAAAAGGGTTTCGAAGAGCCGACTCTATCGTGGGCCTGCCGCGATCGGTGAAGCGTAAGATCTCGGGGAACGCGAAGCAAGGGGGGGGGATCTTGGATTTTCGATTGCCGATCGACGAGGGGAACGCGAAGCGTGGTGACGGAGGCGCCAGCCTTCGCGAGGGCGTTACGCCGTCTTTTCACCACAGAGAGCACGGAGAAGACACGGAGCGAGAACTTGCAGCGTGGCGACCCGTTCGGCCGGATCGTGGTGGGTCAGCCGCGCGCTGGCATTCCCTGGCCCCGATTTGCCGTCTCTTCGGAGCAAGCGAAGCGATGCGGACCCACGGAGGGTCCGGCTACAGCCCTGCGGGCTCCGAGGGTGAAAAGAAGGCGTCTCCTTGTCGAATCGTCAATCGAAAATTGGCAATCGAAAATCCAAAACCCCGTCATGCTTCTCGTTTCTACTTCGTGTCCTCTGTGCTCTCTGTGGTGAAAAGACGGCGTAACGCCCTCGCGAAGGCTGGCGCCTCCGTCACCACGCTTCGCGTCCCCTTCGTCGATCGGCAATCGGCAATCGAAAATCCCCATACGTTCCCTTCGTCAATCGTCGATTTCTCCACGCGGGGCGTTCCCGAAAGGCCTAGCGGCCTGACGAACCCGGTCGATAATGGGGCGTTCGATGACGAAACCTTGGCGACGGATCGGGTGGGCGGTGGGGGGCGCGGCGTTCGTGGCCCTGATCGCCGGAGCGTGGGGGACCCGCCGCGCGCTCGTCTTCCCCAAGCCCACCCTTTCGATCCTCCAGAACGAGACGCCGTCGAGCGGGCGCTTCTACGTTCGGAGTTCCGGCGTGGCGGGGCCGCGCCTCGTCTTCGAGACCCAGCGGTACGACTTGGAGCGCGATTTCCCGACCGCGTTGGCCTCGCTCAAGCGAGAGGTGAAGGCGGATCTCCAGTCCGTGCGGGACGGCGGCGACACGTGGAGTTGGTCCACCGGCGAGAAGGCGCCGCGCGGTTGGGCCGTCGTGCTGTCCCGCGCTCCCAAGGAGGTCGCCGGCGCGGGCCGCATCCTGTTCTACCGGGTCTCATGGCGTCCCCAAACCGGCACGGACACGGCGCGGCGGTGGCTCTACGACCATATTCCGGGACAGTAGATCAAGCCTTAGGCATTCAGCGTTAAGGGGAACACGAAGCGTAGTGGTTGATCCTCTGGGGAACCGAGAACGTCTCCAACGCGCGATAATGGCTTCAGAGCAATGAAGAACCTGCGGCGTCGGGGGCTGATCGTCGGGGGCGCGGTGTTCGGAGTCCTCGTCGCCGCATCGTGGATGACGAGCCGATCTCTGGCGTTCCCCGAGCCGGAAATCTCGATCTTGGCGGGAAGACGCCCGACGAAGGGCCATCTCTCGTCCAAAAGCGAAACGGCGACGGAGCCCGCCAAGACGTACCGCTTCCAAACCTACGAAATCCAGGGCGATTTTGCGAAGGTCCGCGCCGCCCTCGGTCGGGAACTCGGAACCGAGATGCTCGGCGGAGAGGTTCGGGATCCGGACTTTGTGGTCTGGTCCGATCCGTCCGAATTGCCGCGCGGATGGTCCGTCATCCTCGTAAAAAACCCCGATGGGGAAAGCCCACGAGGCCACTTTCAGCTCCACCTGAACTCCTGGCGGCTCTACTCTGGTGCGGATCGAGTCACGGATTGGTTTCGCCGCCGAATCTTAGGCCGGAAGTTCTAGCGACGCCCTTAAGCGGACCCACGGAGGGTCCGGCTACCGCCCTGCGGGCTCCCCTCCGTGCCTTCTCCGTGGTCTCCGTGGTGAAAAGACGGCGTCTCCTTGTCGAATCGTCAATCGGCAATCGTAAATCCGAAATGCCGTCATGTTTCGCGTTCCTGCTCCGTTTCTTCTCCGTGTTCTCCGTGGTGAAAAGACGGCGTGATGCCCTCGCGAAGGCTAGCGCCTCCGGCTATACGCTTCGCGTTCCCCTCGTCAATCGTAAATCGGCAATCGTAAATTTCTCCACGCGGGGCGTTCTCCCACAACCTGCCGCGGGATAACCCCCGCGCCGGGCGCTGTCTTTCAGGGACGGTGAGGCCGTGCGGCCTCCGACGAGGCCAGCCCCTTTGAAAAAGACCCGCGATTCCCAATCGGAACCCCTTCTCCCCGCTTACGGCCAACTTCTTCTCCTGACCACCCTTGCCAAGCAGGAGGGACTCGGCGGCTTCGGCGGGACGCCGGGGTCGCTGTACCCCGGCGACGGCGACGAGTGGACCGCCGCCGTCGAGCACGTGCCCAGCGGGGACGGCACGCTGGAGATGCAGGTCGTGATCGGCCTGCGGGCGGGCCAATTCCGCTACCAGGACGCGACCATGCGCCACCGGTCGGCGAGCCTCGAACTGGCCGACGCGCTGAAGGCGGAGCGAGCGGCCAAGCGGCAGGCCCCCGGGCTCCAGTCGCCCCGCGACCGGGCGGCCCGCGAAGAACTCGATCGGCAGCTGATGGAGATCCGAACGCGCATCGAAGACCTGCGGGCGACGATGCGGGAGTTGGAGCCCCTGCTGGAGGCGCCCCAGGAGCAGACCTGGCGGTTCGCGGGCACGCTGCGGGGGTTCGCGCTTGCCCCGCGTTGAGCGGATCTGCGCCTGCGGCCACCGCTGGGACGACCTCGTGGGGATGACCCAGGACGCCGCCGACGAGGCGTGCCCCCGCTGCGGCGGACGCGACCTCACCCAGGCCCTCGGCAGCTTCGCCCTCGACGTGTGCGGCACCGAACGGATGTCCGCCGAAGACCTCGCCGCCGCCTACGACAACAAGCGGAGCATCGAGCGCGACGCCGCCCGCATCCGCAGCGGCGAGGTCGCGATCGCCCAGTCCTCGCGCGTCCCGCTCGAACTCCGCCCCGAACTCCCCCCACGGTTCTACTAACGATGGCCCTCACCCCGACCGACGAGATCCACGCCGCCCTCCGCGAGGCGTACGTGCCCGAGTACTACGCCTCGCTCTGGCGGCAGCAGCGCTACGCCTTCGGCGAGCGGTGGAACGACGACGACGGCCTCGGCGACGCGGGACCGAGCGACGACTTTCCCCAGTTCCCCGCCAAGCACGTCCGGTACCTGCCGGTGGGTCAGTCGCGCCGCATCCTCACCACCTCGTTCGTGGATCTGGCGCGCAACATGTACTCGCCGGGCGAGCCGATGTTCCCCCAGGTGGACAAGTACACCGCCGAGGTGCGCAAGCAGTTTTGGTTCGCCCGTGCCGAAGAGGGCGACTGGGACACCGCCCGCGCCCAGGCGTTTATCGAGGGCAACGGCCTCGGCGTCGGCTGGCTGCAGATCGGGTTCGAGCGCAACCCCGCGACGGGACGGATGCGGGTGGCGGTGCGCCACTCGCCCACCCTGCACACCCTCTGGGACCCGCACCAGCCGAGCGCGGGGCAAGCGACCTACGTCTGCTTCGTCCAGACCCTGCCCATCAACCGGGCGGTCGCCCTCTTCGGCGAGAAGATCCGGGCGCACATGGAGAACGACGCGGCGGGTCCGGGCCACCGGATGCGGACCGTTCGCATCTTCGAGTACTACGACCTCGGTTTGGGCCGCTGGGAGCCGACGCGCTGCGTGATCCCCGGCAAGATGACGAACGAGCCCATCCTGCGGGAGGCGAGCGTCTTCGGCGGACGCCTGCCCGCCGCGTTCTACGAGCACCTGCTCGCGCCGGGCCTCTTCCGTCCGGTGGGCCGGGTGCCGCTCCAGATGCCGACCCAGGAGGCCCTGAACGAGATCGAGTCGCACCTGCGGGCCTGCGCCCAGGCGCGTCCCATGGACATCTGGGACAGCACCCTCATCGACCCGACGGACTTTGCGAAGGCGAAGGCGGGCACCGCGAACAGCGTCCGAACCCTGAAGCCGCTCGTGCCCGGCCAGTCGCCTATGCAACGCATCCCGGCGGAAGAGGTAACGGCGAGCGCGATGGGCTATCTGCGCTACCTGCAGAGCGAGTTCAACGAGACGAGCGGCACGAGCGAGTACGACCGTGCGGGCCGTCCGTCCGGCGACCTCACCGCGACCGAGGTGACCACGATGGAGCAGAAAAGCGCGCGTCAGGGCGGCTGGTCGGACAAGCAGACGGACAAGTTCGCCGTCCGCACCGTGACCGCCGTCCTCGCCGCCGCCGCGGTGGGCGACGACGACCCGGTGGTCCTCGACATCTTCGGCGCGAACGTGCCCGTCAACGACCCCGCCGAGCCCGATTCGGCGATCTCGGGCTTCCTTGAGGAGCCCAGCCGCACCCTCATCCGCGAGGGCAGCCTGCAGTACTCCGACGTGATGCGCGAGGGCGGCCTGCGCCTGGGGCAACTGAACGCCCTGACCCCGCTCGTCGGCAATACCGTCGACCCCCTGAAGTTTACGGAGGAGACCCTGCGCGCGATCGGCGAGGCCGATCCCAAGGCGTGGATCAAGGCTCCGCCGCCGCCCCCGACCGCGATGCCCGCGCCGGGAGCGGGCCCCGTTCCGCCGCCCCTCGACCCGCTCGCGGGGCCGGGAGATTCCAGACCATGACCCATCCCCTCACCCTCGCCGCCTTTCGCGCGCTCGCTCCGGACGACGGGGCGGGCGGCGGCGGCGCCTTCGACGACGACGCGCCTTCCGTCCTCGAGACGGAGGATTACGACCCGTTCGACGACGCTTCCGACGAGGAAGAGGAAGCGCCGGAAGCGTCCGACTTTCCGGACGACGCCCCGGACGAGGAGGACGACGATTTCGACTTCGACGACGAGGAGGAAGACGAGGACGACGACGGGTTCGGCTACGAAGCCGATCCGGCCCCCTCCGATCCGGCGGAAATCCACGCGGCGATCGAGCAGGCGTACCCCGCGGTGCGCCTCTTCAACGCCCTCGAAGCCGACCTGATGGATCCCGAGTCGGCGGGGGACACCCTCCGCTGGTTCGTGGACGAGATCGCCGCCCACCACGGCACCACCGCCGAGGCCCTCCTGGGCCACGGCCCTTCCGACGCGGGCGACTGGCGGTCGCGCGGCTTCGACTCGCCGGAGGCGTACGCCGCCGCTCCGGACTACGAGCGGGCGGGCTACGACTCCCCCGGCGAGCTGGCCCTTTCGCGGGAACTGGCGGAACTGAAGGCTTCCCTGCGGCCCCTCGCCGAGGCCCAGGCCCGCGAACGGGAGACCCGGGCGCGGGCCGATTGGGAGGGCGCCATCGCCTCCATCGCCCCGATGGCGATCGCGGCGGTGCGGGCGGAGGTGGGCTGGGAGGCGACCCCCGCGCAGGTCATGGCGGCGGCGCGGAGCTGGAAACCGTATGGGCCGAAGCCAACATGGTGCGCCGCACCTCCAAGCGTCTCATGTGTTCCGTTCTCTCGGCCTACCATTGTTTCTTCTTCAAGCAACGTGGACCGCAGCAGTTCTTATGGCGCTTCGATGGAGGCCGTGTGGATCAAGGCTTCAAAAAGAACAAGCGTAAATTTGTACGCCGCTAAAGGCT
>JASSZB010237794.1:0-13504 GCA_031763765.1 Psittacara erythrogenys
ATTTTATCTTTGTGTAATAAAATGTAACGTCCCTAGGTCAAGATTTAAAATATATATTATTCAACCTAAATGTGCTGCCAAATTAATTCATAAACATTGTATGTGCTTGATTAGGATTAACAAACCCTCTAGTAGGCATATGTTTGGTTGTATCTGGCAATTGTCACTCCCTGTGAACGCAGTATAAATACCAGACCTAACATGTCCTAAAACTGTCGCTTAAATTCAGGACTTGCTGCCGCATACAGTAAAGAAATCTCTCTGTTTCAATTCCCATGTGCTCTCGCAAATTGGTATCAAATGTGTTCTATTGAGTTTTGGGGTTGTCACACCCACGGCCAGAAGTTCTTGTGAATTAGGAACATAATATTAATCTCTCACCCTCATTAACTAACATTTAAAACCAGTGTAATTAAGTTACCAGAGAGTCTTATTATCAAATTAGAACCTTAGTATTAAATTATCATCAACTAACACTCAAATTCATTGTACTTTAAATTGTATATTATAAAACAAAATACGGTGGAAAACAACCAGTGTAAATCTCTCCTAAATAAACTCAACTTGTCCTTGTTTTGTGTGTCTTCGTTTGACCTATTAACTGTGACTTAATAAAACTATGGCTATAAACCTCCTTGGAAGTGACTCCTTAACCCATCAAAACCCACCATCAATTTATTTGTGATAGCCCTGGTTCTCACAGCGGGGCAACCCAGAAAACGTTCACGCCGTGCCCCTGTTACGCTCTTTTAGAGTAACCAATTTCTGGATTTTGTCTCTTATTTCTTGCTGTTTTCCAAGTATATCTTATCGTAGGTGGTAAAAGAATAAACTCTCGGCCTACGATAAGGAATAATGCATTCACACCAGACGATAGGCTCCTCTGGCCATGAGAGTGCAGGCTCTGGCCAGCGGGATAATGGTCCTGCACATGACCAGCCTTTTCCTCTAAATGTTCCCTCTGGCTCCGAGAGCACAGGCTCGGACCAGTTGGGTATTGGCCCTGTGTGCGACCCTCAACCATCTAGAAATAATGGATGCGTCTTGGTGTTAGTGGGCGACCTACAGTCCCCTAACTACAAGACTTACAGTATGTCCTTAAGCAACCATGGGACTGTTGAAAAAATGACATTAGTTTGGGATAGGAGACTCGAGCACTGGACGTGCCGAGCTCAGTTTGAAATGAGTTCCCAGGCTTCGGCAGCATTCACCTGGTGGCTTGAACACCGTGAGCTTGGAGTTGTGGCTGAGCTTAGTCATGACCCAATAACCAGCGTGGATTGCTATGTCCCAGCTGACTTCTGTCAACCTCGTTCTCCGTTGAACACTCCAGTGGAGAGGCCCCGGTCCCACCCTCGGTGGCTGGTAGCAACGGCGATAGGTGACCGAATTCATTTCCTGAAAGTTTGCAGGTTCCTTGAGGAATCAGTTGGACGTCTCCCGTCTGATGCTCTACAAAAGTATGGTCACCGTCGCATTCTCATCCGCACCCCTGACGAGTCTAGGTCACGCATGCTGCTGGGTCTGGATTTGGGAGAGGACTCGTTCCTCCGCAGTATTGAGCCACATGGCTCTTTCAATTATGCAAAGGGTATAACATACTCTCAGGACCTGACTGACATTGCCGAGGATGAACTGCTGGCACTCTGCCCGCCTTCAGTTGTTGCGGTCCGCCGGATCACGGAGGCTCACCCCCTCTATGAGTTTACATTTTCGGATGACACTCTACCATCGCATATATCAATTGATAGAGTACGCGTCTCTCTTAGACCAAGCAACCAGCGTCCTCTGCAGTGCTTCACATGCTTCGCATACGGCCACTCGGCTCGTTTCTGCAAAAGACAGAAGCTATGTAAGTGCTGCTCCCAACCATCCCACGGAGAGTGTACAGGTGTGCCTCACTGCCTGCACTGCAAGGGGAGTCATGGCCCACAAAGTAAGACTTGTCCACAGTGGAAATTTGAGCAGGAGGTCGCACTGTGCGCATACACGCAAAAAATTAGTATTGGACAGGCTGCGGCTACTCTGCGCCAATCACAGTGAGGTGGCCAGAGTTACTCTTCAGCTGTCAGCTCTGTGGTGGTAGCTGGTGCCGATGCTGTGGTTTCACCCGGTACGGTGCAGCTGGCTTCCACATCAAGAAATGAGCGTCCACCAGCTCTGCAAGCGCCCTCTGCGGTTCGCCGTGGGAAAAACGGTTCTCGAAATGTGACAGCCCATGCCCACCCCAGTGCCAGAGTCTGGCCAGAAGCCAATGTTCGGGCACCAGCTGCTGCTCCAGCAAAGGCTCTTAAGCGAGTCCGATCTGTGCCGGACGAGGAGGGCTTTATGCTTCCTCGTTCCCGCCACAGAGCAGCTAAAAACTCTGCCCCAGTTACTGTTATGTCACCCACAGGTTCGGTGTCATTGCCGACACCAGAATCCCAAATCCCTCGCCCGACGGCATCCCAGTCGTCGCATGCGTCGCAGTCGACGCATGCGTCGCAGTTGAGGCATGCGTCGCCGTCGAGGCATGCGTCGCAGTCGAAACATGCTTCGCAGACGAAACAAGTGTCGCAGCCGAAAAAAGCGTCACTGTCGAAAGCAGTGTCTCTACCCAAGATTCACTCCTCGAAATCTGCGGTTGCAGCCGGTATAGAGATGTCAATTTCCAATGCCTTCCAGGTGTTTTCAGGAATTGACGCTCCTGGCGACTTACCGAGCGGCAGGTTGGTGGCGTCTCGTACGAGACCCACCAAAACGAAAGCAGCCAGTCCTTCATCCTCAAAAACTTTGTGTGAGGTAGGCATACCCCCCAGACAACCTGACAGGGCTTCGATAGTGAACACTTCTGAGCATGGTTGTTCTGATGGGATGTCTTTGCCTTTGTCCATTGCCCTTCCATCGCCAATGATGGATGTGGACCCCCCACAGCCTGCTCGAGTGGTGTCTCCACAGACTTCCACCAAAATGAAGGTAAAACAGCCCAAACCTCTTTGTAAGGTTGTTATGCCCCCCAGACAACCTGAAAAGGCTCTACTCAACACCCCTGAGCTGGTCTGTTCTGGCGGGCTGTGCTCCTCCATCGATGCGGATCCTCAGTTGCCTGATCAAAATGTACCAGCTGCAACGTCTGCTTCTGTCTCTTTGGCCACTTACCCGATGTGCTCTCCTGCACCGACAGTTGTAGTGCCCGGTAAGGATTCCACCAAGGACCTCGCTCGGACATTGCGACTTAAAAAAAACACAAAATGATGTCTGTCCTGCAATGGAACTGCCGTGGCGTCCGTGCCAATGCTGAACACCTGAAGACCTTGGTGCATGACACGGATGTCACTGTTGCATGTTTGCAGGAGACGAAGTTGGGGGTGTCTTCCTTCAACCCTGGGTTGGGATGGCACTCTTTTCTCTCGATCCCCTTGGCTGGCGCTGGACCAGGTGGCGGTGCAGCTGTCCTTGTTAGAAGGAACGTTCAGAGCCGTCAGATTGCTCTCGTCTCACCGATTCAGGCATGTGCGGTTTCAGTCGTCATGGGCAGACCGCTTACCATATGTTCAATCTATGTTGAACCTTCTTTTGCCGATAGGGTTGGTAGGTCAATCTGCTGTCAGGATCTCCTAGACCTGATTGGACAACTCCCCCCTCCCTTCTTTCTTTTGGGTGATTTTAACTCTCACCATCCGCTCTGGGGTAGCACCGCTACTTGTCCCAGGGGTGTTGAGGTGGCAGAGTTTCTTGATGCCTCTCATTCTGTAATCTTGAATGATGGTTCTCCCACACGTCTTGATCCTGTTCATGGGTCGTTTTCCGTTTTGGACTTGTCAATAGTCTCTTCTTGTCTCTCTGCAGACTTCTCCTGGTCTGTGCTGAATGACCCTTATGGAAGTGACCACTTTCCCATTGTTCTTCAAGCACTCACGAACATTCCCACTGCATCCTTCCCTAAATGGAAACTAGATAAGGCAGATTGGGGTGCTTTTGTTGAAGCATCCCAGGTGCAGGTACAGTTTGATGACTTTGCCTCCCCATTAGGGGCTTATGACCACATTGTGTCCATCATCCTGGAGGCTGCCAGAAAGAGCATTCCCAAGACAGCCGGAATTCCTCGTCGCCCTGTGGTGTGCTGGTGGACCAAGCAGTGTTCTACGGCCCGAAGGGCTACTCGTTCTGCCTTGCGTCGTTTCCTGCGCAATAAATCGGTTGCCAACCGTTCGGTCCTCCAACGTGTTCGTGCAAAACAGCGACAAATTTATCGTTCAGCCAAAAAGAGCTCCTGGAGTCAGTATGTGTCTGGAATTTCGTCACAGTCTACCTCAAAGGTGATGTGGGAGAGGGTTCAGAAACTTAGAGGGAAATTTGTTCCTTCCCCTTTGCCCTCTCTTCAGGTGGATGGAGCCTTACTCACGGATTGCAGTGAGGTATCGGCAGTGCTCGGTGCTCACTTCTCTTCAGTTTCAAGCCCTGTAAACTACAATGCTGGTTTCCAGCAGCTACGAACCTCTTCTGTCCCTCCTGTAAACCCGCCTTCCCATGGTGAAGCATACAATAATCCCTTTTCTCTAGATGAGCTGGAGAGCGCTTTGCAGCGTTCCTCTCCTACCTCCCCTGGTGAGGACGGTGTTCTTTCTGTTATGGTCTCCCGTCTTCCTTTGTCTTCTAAATTGTTTCTCCTGAAGGTCTTTAATGGTATATGGCAAGCGGGTATCTTACCTGACTCTTGGAAAGTTTCAACCATCATCCCCATTGTAAAACCTGGAAAAGATCCCCAGCTTCCTACTAGCTACCGACCCATAGCACTTACCAGCTGTCTCTGCAAGTTGATGGAGCGGATGGTTAATGTCCGTTTGGTGTGGTCCCTGGAGACCAGATGCTGTTTTAGCAATAGGCAGTTTGGGTTTAGACAAAATATGTCTACCATAGACTCCCTCTGTTTCTTGACTCGATATATTCAGAGGAGCTTTATATCTGGAAAGCAGACAATGGCTGTATTTTTTGACATGGAGAAGGCGTATGATACATGTTGGAGGGGTGGCATTCTTCAACAACTGTCTGCCTGGTCCATCCGCGGCAGGATGTACGCTTTTCTCCACTCTTTCCTTTCTGATCGCTTAATTCAGGTTCGTGTTGGTTCTGAAATGTCACCATCTTACCAGCAGGTGGAGGGTGTCCCTCAGGGGAGTGTTTTGAGTTGCACCCTTTTTGCAACTGCCATCAACGGCATAATATCGTCTTTGCCAATAGGTGTGCAGGGTTCGCTATTTGTCGACGACTTTGCTCTATTCTGCAGTGCACCGTCAGCCGACGAGGCTGGTCGTCAGCTCCAGCTGGGCATTGATGCTGCCTGCCACTGGGCCACTACCCATGGCTTCAAGTTTTCGCCTTCTAAGTCACAGGCAATCAGGTTTACGCGTTCTCGCAAGATGGAGACTATTCCCACACTGATTTTGGGCGGTTCCATCCTTGAGTATCAGGCCGCAGTGAAATTTCTTGGGATCATTCTTGATAGGAAGCTCCTTTTCAAGGACCACATTGAGGATTTGGTTGTCAGAGTGAAAAAAGACTTTTCCCTCCTAAAGTGCCTTTCGTCTTTTTCTTGGGGTTCGGACCGCACGACACTCCTTCAAATTCTGAGGTGCATTAGCCTTTCTAAAATTGACTATGGGTGCCAGATATATGGGGCTGCTTCCCACTCTCATCTTAAGAAGGTGTCCACCGCATATAACGTTGGCCTTCGCATCTGCCTGGGAGCACTGCGTACCTCTCCGGTGGAGTCTCTCTATGTGGTTGCTGAGGAGAGGCCACTCGACATCCGTAGAATGGAACTCTCTTTACGATTCACCTCGAGAATCTTTGGTTGCAACCGAAACCCAAACTTTCGTTACGTCAGCCTACCTGACAATCTCTTTAACAGGCCGAAATGTTCGGCCCCTGTTGAATCTCGAGTTGCCCTGTCCCTTCGTGAACTGGAGGTGATGGATGCTGGGGTTATGCCTATTGTGTTTCAGCCTTCTCCACCTTGGACTGTGCCTAGAGTGTCTTCTTGCCCTGCTAGGCTAACCAAGAGCTCAACTGCGGGACCTGTGCTAGCCGTTGACTTTGCTCACCATATTTGTCATGAACATGGAGGCGAGGAGGATCACATTTACACCGATGGGTCCAAATCGCTCCAAGGTGTGGGTTGTGCCTTCCTAGTGAACAATACAGTTCGTCAGGTGAGACTGCCGTCCCAGTTCTCCATTTTTTCCGCAGAGCTATATGCCATCCTATTGGCCCTGAGGTATGTGTTTGAAAGGTGCTCTCGCCGTAAATATGTTTTCTTTGTCGACTCACAGAGTGTGATATGTGCAATTAAATCTTTCGCAAGTAAACATCCGATAGTCCTAGAGATAAAAGAGTGGCTGTTAAAGTTTTCCACCCGGTACCGAAGGGTTCGCTTTTGCTGGGTTCCGGGCCATGTCGGAATTCCCAGAAACGAGAGAGTTGATGCAGCCGCGAAACAAGTTGTGCTGCAGGGACAGCCTGCTCGCATATCCATTCCTTTTGAGGACGTTAAATGCTGCATTCGTCAGTATGTGTTGGGTCAGTGGCAAGAACGTTGGTCTGGTCTCACCACTAATGCCAAATTAAGGTCAATCCGCCCGACCATATCCCACTGGACTACGCATGACCGTCTCCCAAGACGTGTTAATGCCGTCCTCACGAGACTACGTATAGGGCACACGAGGTTGACCCATGATTTCCTCCTTTGCTCGGGAGCAGCTCATGTTCCACCCGTCTGCCCGACCTGCAACTGTGTGCTGACTGTCCAGCATATTTTAACGGCTTGTGTGGCCTACTCTGGTGAGAGAGTACGTCTTGGCCTGGCCAGGCTTACTCTGGCGGGGATTTTAAATGATGATACTCCGATTCATGCTTTGGTTGAGTTTTTAAAGTCCACTGGACTATTTTATCGGCTTTGATTGGCACTGTTTTAATCCTTTTTATTTTACTTAGATGAACTATTGTTGTTTGCAAGTGCTGAATACCCTCTGGGTGCAGCGCTGGGCATTGGCCCGTTTATTTATATAATCAATCAATCAATCTTTCATATAATGTTTGATAAGGGCTGTCTGTGTCTTCCAAGGTACACTAAATGTTATATTCCAACTCTTAGCCCATGCATGGAGATGATTCACATAGATTTGGAGCATGTCTGTTGTAATTGTTTTATTTTATCCCCTCTACTATAAATAGCAATACTTCGCAGCAATGGAAAACAAAGTGTACGTTCCTTAAATAGGCTACACTATTATAATGACTTGTTCTTACATTTTATTTGGTAAATTCATCAATTTAAGAAGGGTGAAACGCTTAACAAAGGTTAAGATGAATAACAAACCAATTAGCATTTTTTTTTATGAGAAATTACATGTTTTTTAGTAAGAATAACATTACGGGACGAATTCTGCGTGCAATGAATTTTTCAGGAAGGAATTTTGATGTAATTATCCAAATGATAGAGAAACTCAATCAAATGAATTTTCTAAATTGAATAATTTAATGTTTATTCAACGGTAAATTTAAGATATATATATTTAATCAGTAACAATTTAAGAATTGTACATTTAGTTATTAACAATTTATGGATTAAATCATTTTTCATCAATATTTTACGAATTCAAAAAAACGGAAGTTAAAATATATTTATATCGACCTTTTTTAGGAATAAACTTGAGCGGCGATCAAAAAATAAGAAGAAAAAACCGTCATACATAAATACATCAACTGACACCAGGTCTTGGCCGATCCATATATATAGATCAGTGGATCGGACGTGTAGTTTTCACTGTCGAATTAGCTAACTTACAAATTTTGATTTATAGTTGATACATTGATTGTGTTTACCTTAAATGTATTGTTGATCGATTATTTAATCATTTTTGTTACTTGGTGAACTGATTTACTAACAAACATATTGGATCGGGTGAGTGTACTCAGATTTGTCAAAATTGGCAATCTGCATTTTGTTATTGTTTTGATATTTTTCTTCTTCTCAATTTTCACACTTATGGATAAGGGAAAAACTGTTAATAAACGCAAATGTGCTGGAGAGAGTGCCAATATTGCAGGTAAGAAGGCTAATCTTAGCCTTGGACAGGAGTTAGGTTTTTCAGGTGCACCGGGCCCTTCAGGTGCTAGGGCCGCACCCTTAGCTGGTAAGTGTCTGGGTGATGTGGATGTGGATCGATTAGCTGTTTTTGTTTGTCCTGTTGATCCTGAGATTCTTTTAAACAAGTTGAGCCCTTTTGCCTTGTGTGAATTTGTGGACAAATTGTGTGCTGGATCTGTGGAAGATGTGAAACCTCTAAGAGACGGTCGACTGTTGATTAAGGCCAAGTCGAAGCTCCAATACTCTAAGCTTTTGAGTTGTAAAAGCTGTTATATTGGGTTACCTTAAAGAACAAGGTGTAACATTTGTTAGGCGTATGAAAAAAGGTCCTGAGAAGACCCCCACTGCCTTGCTGCAGTTGACCTTCTCTAGGCCTTCTCTGCCTGAGTTTATACTGGCAGGCTATTCTCGCATCTCCGTGCGGAAATATTATCCGGCTCCTTTCCAGTGTTTCAAGTGCCTTCTTTTTGGCCACAGCGCTCTTAAGTGTCGACGGGAAGAAGTTTGTCGTAAGTGTGGTTTGGTTGGGCATACGTCCGTGTCTTGTACAGCCGGTATTCCATGTTGTACGAATTGTCAGGGTAGTCACTCTGCTGTTGATAAGACTTGTCCTGTCTATCAATCTGAAAGAGAAATAATTAAATTACAAGTCGAGGAAAATTTTTCTCGTCGAGAGGCCGTTGAGGCCTATAAGGACCGCGTCCCTGTCTCCTTGTCTCATAGTGCTTTTGGTTCCCCTGGGGTTGCCACACATCTTGGTGGTTCCTCTGTTTGGTCGTTTGTCAGGGACATCTGCAGAGTTGTGGGTGGACTTTCTCATGCGGAGGAGAATTTTATGGACCTTGTTGCTGTGCTAAATAATTACGTAGGAAGTGGTGGAGCACATTCATCTCTCGTGTCTCCGGTTGAGGGGCGTAAGATTCTTTTTGACACTGCTTAATACCAATGCTATTTCTTCTGTTGTTTCCTACTTATTGATTGTGTGCCTATAATTTATTTGCTTGTTTTTGTTTTGTTATAGTTTTTCCTCTCTGTCTCTTTTGATTTATTTAAATTTGTTGCTGATTTTTTGTGATTATGGCTGGTATTGTCATTCTTCAATGGAATGTTCGGAGCATCCGGCAGAGATTTCCAAATTTAAAACTTTTATTGTCTGAGGAGATTGGGGTAGCTGCCTTGCAGGAGACTTGGCTGAAGCCTGCTGATCAATTCACTGTTCGAAACTATACTGTCTTGCGAAAGGATCGCTTGGGTGTTCATCGTGGTGGTGGTGTCTGTTTATTGATTTCAAATCTTCTCTGTTTCCAGCCTGTTAATATCGTCAGCAATTTTGAGCTAGTTGCAGCTACTGTGTCTTTCAGAGGTGGAAGGAAGGTTACTGTTTGCTCCTTGTATGTTGCTCCCCATACTGACCTTTCTGTAGTTGAGCTCACGGCTGTCCTGCGGCAACTACCTCCTCCGTATTTGTTGTTGGGCGACTTCAATTGTCATCATTATGTGTGGGGCTCTGACCATGTATGTAATCGTGGTCGATCTTTGGCAGACCTCGTCATGGCCGAGGGACTTGTTGTTCTTAATGATGGGTCGCCAACGTTCTTATCGGACAGCACTGGGTCCTTTTCCCACTTAGATCTCTCTTTCTCATCCTCCGATGCTCCTGTCTTCCAGTGGAAGGTCAGTGATGACTTAAATGACAGTGATCACTTTCCTATATTTCTCCATACCAATTATCAGTTTGAGGCCTTGTGCCGACCAAGATGGAAGCTGGATGGAGTGGATTGGACTGCCTTTTCGGATAACCTCCACTTACCGGATGTCTTTCAGGATGTCGATGTTGGATGTTCCGCTGTTACTGCTTCCTTCATTGCTGCAGCTCAGAGTACCGTCAAAGAAACTACGGGTAGGGTTCGAGCGAAATTTTGTAAGGTGTGGTGGACAAATGAGCTCCGGGACTTGGTTAAGAGACGGAAAGCTTCTCTACGGAGATTCTACAAACACCCTACTGTAGAGTTCAGACTTGCTTATAAGAGAGATAGAGCTGTTGCACGGAGAGCTATACGCACAGCCCAGAGGGACTCTTGGGCAGCTTTTGTTTCTCGCATTGGTAGTACAACTTCTTCCTCTGATATGTGGAAGGGAATTAAGAAAATGAAGGGATCTATGGTTTCCAACCCTAAAATCGTCCTGAGACATAACAACGAGGTGGTGACTGATAGTGCAAGTGTGTCAAACATTTTTGCTGAACATTTTGCAGCTGTCTGCTCTAAGGATAACTACAAGGAGCCCTTCCTTAGTAGACTGAGAATGGAGGAGTCCTGTGAGGTTGTGGCTGTGGAGAATAATCATGTTAGTTTCAACAGGCCCATTGAGTTGTATGAACTGAAGGATTCTATCAGGGTTAGTTCGAATACTTCTCCTGGCAAGGACAGAGTTCTGTATGAGTTTTTCAGGCACTTGAAGTTGCCTGGTTTGCTCTCCCTTTTGACCTTTTTTAATTTTGTTTGGATGAATGGTGTTTTTCCAAAAGATTGGCAGCTTTCCCTTGTTGTCCCTATATTGAAGCCACAGAAAGTACCTACAGACTGTAGGTCTTATAGACCAATTGCCCTGACTAGTTGCTTGTGTAAGCTGTTGGAAAGGGTTGTCAATGCTCGTTTATATCAGTTTATGGAGAAGAATGGTCTCTTTTTTCCTTTTCAGAGCGGTTTTCGGAAGTCCAGATCAACTTTTGATTGCTTGGTTCGGCTGGAGAGCGATATCAGTATTGGTTTTTTAGAGGGCCAGTATACGGGTGGAGTGTTTATGGATATAGAAAAGGCGTTTGACATGGTCTGGCATAGGGGTCTGTTGCTGAAGCTGTTGCGGTTGGGTATTGGTGGGAGGATGTTTTTTTTCATCCGAAACTTTTTGACTAGTCGACGAATCCAAGTGATTTACAATGGAACCTACTCCGAAGAAGTGAGTGTGAATTGTGGGGTTCCTCAGGGTAGTATTTTAAGCCCAATACTTTTCAACATCTTTATCCATGATATTTTTCTGAATTGCTCCTCTATTGATGGGGTGAAATTTTCTATTTTCGCTGATGACTGTGCCTTCTGGACCCGTCACCATCAACTAAATGTTATTTACAGCGCTCTGCAAAGAGTCCTCACGAAGGTTGAAGAGTGGTGTGATACCTGGGGTTCAGTTCTTTCTGTTCGTAAGACTTGTGTTATCATGTTCTCAAGGCGGAAAGTACATGTCCCTCCTCGTCTGACATTGCGTGGCCATCTACTTGATGTCGCCAGTAATGTCAAGTTTCTGGGTATGGTTTTTGATAGCAAGTTGACGTGGGGGAGACACATTAATTATTTGGTTGACCGCTGCGTTAGGCCTTTCAATGTCTTAACCACATTAGGTCATAGCAGGTGGGGATCTGGACGAAGTTGCTTGCTGCTGGTGTACTCCTCCCTCATTCGCTCTATCCTTGATTATGGGTGCTTTTTATATGAGACAGCTTCTGCCACCTTATTAAAGAAGTTAGATCGTCTCCAGTACAGGGGTATAAGGATTTGTGTGGGAGCTCTGAAGTGTACGCGGGTTGATTTATTGGAGGCTGAAAGCGGTGTCATCCCTCTTTCCTTTCGTAGATCATTCCTGGGCTTCCAGTACCTTCTCCGAACATGTGTTTATAGTACGCATCCTGTTACGCGTGAGTTCGTTAATTACCATCCTTTTGCATTTTACGATGAACGTGCAGCACGGCCTTCATACTCTCTGCCTTATTATGGTAGGGTGCGCTCCCTTCTCGGTCTCGATTATGAAGGCTTCTCTGATATGGGTCGTGTGTTGGAGGTGGATAAATGTGATCTACCTTCAAATTGCTCATTCGATTTTTCCTTGAGCAGATTTGCCAAGGGCTCTCACCCCCCTCTTGTGTTACAGTCCGAACTTAGGGCTATTCTTGATGGCCTACCTTTTTCAGTAGCGGTCTATACTGACGGTTCTGTTATGGATGGTAAGTGTGGCTGTGGCATTGTTATGGGTCAACAAGAGCATGGCTATCGTTTATCTGATGGCCTTAATATTTTTACGGTCGAGGCTTTTGCCATTCTAAAAGCATTGCAACTTATTGAGTTGTGTGCCCCAGGTGTGTTTTGTATCATGAGTGATAGCTTGAGTGTCCTCATGTCTATCCGCAGTGGATTTTCGGTGCACTATTTGATGACACCTATTATGCAGATCCTGTCCTCACTGACTTTTCCTGTTACCTTCATTTGGGTTCCGGGTCATTCTGGGATTATGGGGAATGAGAGGGCCGATCTGCTTGCAAAAAACTGTCTCAACAATCCTGAAATATTGGTGGTCCGTAAGTCTGTGATCGAGTGGCGTTTTTGGATAAGGAATCTCTGCTATAAGTTATGGCATGATGAATGGTCCCTCAGCAGGTCTTTTTTGCGTGACATCAAGGATATCCCTGTTGCGTTGCCTTCTTCTTGTCGAAGGAACAGGCGAGAAGAGGTTATTTTATCTCGTTTACGCTTGAACTGTACTTTCCTGTCAGTTAAGCATTATATTCTTCAGGAAGATCGTGAGCTATGTTCGCTATGTGCTGTTGGCTGGACACCTAAACATATTCTTGTTGAATGTCCAAGGTATACCCGTGACAGAATGGTTTTGGGTCTTGGGAGGAGTTTTTCAGATTATTTACAGGATGAATTTGACCATGGTAAACTTTTCAGATTCCTCAAGGATGTGGGGATTTATCATCTTTTGTGAGTTTATTTTTAGATTTGGTGATTGGTATTGAATTCATTGCATGTCATTGAAAGAGTGCATTTTGCATTTTTATTTTTTTGTTTTTGTAGTGTTACTTAGGGGCATTTAGGTAAGACTATCTAGACATGCTATATTTTGTGCTAAATTTTATTTAATTGCTGCTCCCACAGTTGGGAGAAGCACTGTATTGGCTGTGATGGTTATGTAGTAGTATATATTGTGGGATGAGTGGTGATGGTGTGCAGCACCTAGTTAGTGGATCACTACAAGCGACAGTTTACTTGATGAGAGGATTTTAGTTGAAGTGCACATGATCCTATAGGGTCTTCGCACTATAATCCGACTACCAACCAACCAACTTACTAAGTATCTACTGCCTTGCCTCTGCATTACTTCCAGTTTTCCAGGTAAATTTCATATTTTCATCAATATAAATTAGTGAAAAGAGGAGTACGCTATAGGAAATTTGGGTAAAACACTTGAACATCGACTCCTTAATTTCTTACCTTGATATGGCTAAACCAGTGCAGAACTTTAGGTTTTGGCAGCACTTGACAGCAATGTCCATGAACTGCTGGCGTCAATTTTTTTAATTATCTATTATCTGACAGCACTTTT
>JASSZB010237970.1:0-13501 GCA_031763765.1 Psittacara erythrogenys
TGATCAAGCTAGTGACCTTTTCTTGTTAGTCTAAAAACGCTGTTGCATTATAAAATATAATAAGAAAATGCTGAATGCTTATATTCCACTTGTTTCCATCTTGTGATCAATAGCACCTCCTTGTTCCTCCCATGTTCCTCCCCCAATCCCTCCCCATTTTAGCTCCTCCTATACGAAGGTATAATTCACGCTGTATTACTGTCTGAAGCTCAGAGCAGAGTCGGACAGCCTTAGTGTCTGTATCATTCTGTTCTCAATCTTGCAAGATTTATTAAATCTTTTAAACTTGAACTTCATTTTTGACAGCCTTGCGTCGCTTATTCAAAGAGTTTTTTTTCCACAAAATGGCGTCACGAACAGGATATTGCGTTTGACTGGATTACTCTGCTGGTGGACGACCGGACGAGACCCCGGGACTACGGGTCTTAAAAAGACCTGCTCCTCACCCTCGCATAGACTTAAGAGACGGAGGACGTTTCGGTCCTCACAGCGGGAGAACCAGCTGCGCCAATATCAAAAGAACCGACGACCAAGGCTGGGAGAGGTAATGTAAAAATCTCCTTTCAAGTTTAAAAGATAAGAAAAAAGGCCTTGTATCTCTACAAAGCCGGAGTAAAACTCAGACGAGACGCGTTCAAGAACCGGTAGTAAAATTGAGTGTCAGGGACACGTTCAGGACCGTTAAAAAGTGTGAGCGTTTATCTTTAAATGCAAGAACACGTTACATTGTGAGCGCTCGGTGTAGCGCAAGAACAATAAGAATTGTGAGCGCTCGGTATAGCGCAAGAACAATAAGGAATTTTACGCGTTAAACTCTTAACGTAGGAGGTCCGATACCAAGCACGTAGGTGATTTAAAATGTAGAAATACGTTAAACAATTACCGCCAATCGTGCCGCACGTTCAGGTCGTTACGGTGTAGAAATACGTCAAAAACTGCCACAAATCGTGCTATAGAAAAAAAAAAAAAAAAACTTGGAGCGCGCGCGATAAATAATTAAAAAATCAACAAAAAATAACGAAGGAAAATAAATAAACCTGTTTAAAAAAATAACAATAATAAAATAAATAAAATAAAATAATAATAAATACATAGTTACACTCATTTTGAAATAAAATAAAATAATTAGGCAAATAATCTGGGGTTTAAAATAGATGAAATTAACTGAAATAATAAATAAATAAGGATAAATAAATAAAACAAGATAATAAAAACAAAATAGACATTTTAAATAATAAATAATAAGGATAAATAAATAAATAAATAAATAAATAACTGGGTAAAAATAAAATTCACTAGAAAGACGTCGATAAGAAATAAAAATGGGAGCAGGAAAAAGTAAAGAAAAAGAATATATTCCTTGTGGAACAATTATAAATCAGAACAAGTACCGGTAATAAATTTAAAGTAACACGCGTGTTTCGGACGGTCCGTGTGTCTGTCTTTTGTGGGCCCGTTTGTGTTTAATGTTTAATGTGTAGGACAATCCGTGTATCTGTGTGTGTGTCTTTGTTGGAGAGTACTGGCTGTGTGTCCGTGTTTTTTGTGTGCATCCCTCTGTATTGTGTCAGTCAGAACTCGCCCAGTTGAGAATGTGTGCAGTTAGATGTGAGAATGAACAGCTGATAACATTGGATCGTGCTGATCTTATAAGCTCAGTAACAATGAGTGCAAGTGTTTTGTCGCTGCAGGTACTTGATTACATGTTTCATATATCTGTAGAACTAAATGTGGGTAGCTTTACTCCACTACATTTTACCTGAAGTATCTACTTTCTACTAAACTACATTTCTATAATGTGCTGAGTTACAAGTTACATTCATGTTGCAACTTTTGGATTTGTCTTTAGTTGAAAGTAACTGATGCTGAGAGGAGACATGAAGCAGGCAGCTCCTAAACACACACACACACACTGATGTGAGTCAGTGGTAGTTTGTTGTGCTGGACAGACGCTGAGTTGGGAATAATTAGTCCGGTGGGTCAGATTTTTCTTTTGTGACTCGTAGATTTTTATTTTTTAGTTTCATGCGCAGTCAGTGTCCTACCTGCAGCAGATGAACAGGATCAATGGCTCAGGCACTGGACGTTGCTGGTTTGAGGTGTGGTGGAAAGACAGATGCAGTCAGGGGGCGAAGAACGCGGCCTTCCTCATTCAGTTCCAGAGCTTCAGGACATAAAACATTATTTTCTCCTTCTTCTTTCGGCTTTCCTCTCTTCAGGGGTCGCCACAGCGAGTCATCCTCCTCCACCTCGCTCTGTCCTCACTCCAAATATCTTCATGTCCTCTCTAACTGCATCCATATGGTTTCACTTGGATGAACTCACATTAAGGTTTTGGCAAAGGTGTTTTACATCAGAGTTTCATTAAAATGTGTCCAGTGGCTCATGAGATATTTTGCTAACAGACTCTCTCCCAGAAAAGAACAATCACATTTTATTTCGGTGGCAGACAGCAAGGATCCGCTCTTTAGGAGGTTCTGAAGTTTTTTTTAATCTAGTCTGAATAAAATCACAGGGGGTTCCTCCCATCGTTGAAGGTTCTGTTCAGCTCGCTGAGGGTCCCACCTCAGTTGTGTCAGGTCCAGGTTCTGGACTCTGACTGCACCAGCACAACACTTTGATTCTGTTCTTTCTGACCCGTTCTACTGTAGATCAGCTGCTGTGCTCTGGATCATGGTTGTTGGACCCAGTTGATCCAAGCTTCAACTGTTGGACTCCAGAACCCTTTGGTCTACAGAGGAGTTCTGGTCCACTCAGTGATTGACAGGAATCCAGACCATACGCCTCTTCCACTATGCTGACAGCTGGAGGAGCTGTGTGCAGCAGTGCATTTTGGGTAAACATCTGTCCTGTGGTTCTGGTTCTGATCCAGAAGTCTTTTGGTTCCTTCAGATGATTCTGTTACATTGCCATGTTTTTAGAGAGCAGAGGTCATGACCCTTGACCTATTGACTGAGGCCCGTTGTCTAGTGGAGTTCACTGCACAGTCTGACCTTCAGGGTGAATTTGCTGCCACTTCTGTGAAGACTCAGCTCCTGAAACTCATTCCACTCATGAACTAGAGTTGATGACAAACTGAAGTTGAATTGATCGGTGTCTCTTCTTCGTTAGGTCTAATGCTCCTCATTTTTCAATCAGACATCATTTACTTAACTGTGTTTACTGCAGTTAAAATGACACACTGAGTTTAGTTAGTGTTAAATAAAAATTTTCAAAGATATAATCATTCCTTTTTATTTTTATTTTATTTTACTTAATGCCATTTAACTCTGAATATCATCCCTGAAATTCTGAAGCACAGAATCACAAGTCCAAGTCTGAACTGTGTCACACAGTAAACCTGATTAAATCATGTATTAAGGAAATATACATACATGTACACACACTCAATGATATTGTAGACCATTGCATTAGGTAATACATTCAGCAAGTACATTTACTTTAATACTTTAAGTATTTTTTGAAAGCCAGTACAGTACTTATTTAGTTTTACTTAAGAAAAATTTTAATATGGTACTTCTACTTTTACTAAAAAGTACATTTTTGTCTGTTTATTTGCACTCTTACTTAAGTACAGTGTCTGAGTACTTTCTCCACCACTGTCACTAACTCTTTAGAGGATTTCAATGGTTCAGAAATAGGTCCACGTCATGGATGGACAGTTTACACCAGGTGGAGTTGATCGGTCCCCGGATACAAATCCCTACAAACAGACATGACCAGAAAACAAACAGGTTAAATAATATTACTTAGTAATATACTGAAAGGTTGCTCATGGCGTCCGGCGCTTACAAAGATACTCAGAGGTTTCACTACACTTTTGAGAAGAGAGGGGTTGATGTGTAAACGATCAGGCTGACACTGTATTAGAGAAATAAATATATGTAAGCAGTTGTAAAACATAGGATTACAGCCGAATTGTCCGGCACAGGAGAAGAAGTTGATTAAGCTTAATATTGTAATTTTGGGCCGAATATTTTATATGGCACAGCTAACAACTGTAAAATAAGGAATTTCCGTTAGCACTAGCACAGCTAAACCGATACCTAACGGCACGTTTCATAGCTTTTAAACAAATAAACCGTACTATTCTAATTCAATACAGCGGCCGGATAGAGTTGCGTTCGTAATGAAAGGGTCTTAGAGCGCTAGAGATGTTTTTTATCCATTCGAAGTTACGTGAAGAGGTTGGGAGTAGCAGCTAGAATGCTAAGCTAAGGCCTTCATATCCCACCTCGGCTAAGACGTTTCGGCCGTAAACATTTCGCTCAGAGGCGGACATGTTACACGGAGGAACGAGTTAAATTTTTGCTTGTCGAGAAAACGCAGGAAGTGAACTCATTTACCGATTTTAGGAGTGTTTTTTGTAGATAAACGTTGCATTAATCCCGTCCACCACTCCAGGGATGAGGAACTTTGAACCGGAAACAGTCACAGCAAAGCTCGATTTTTCCCTTAAACACGCACGACACACAGTGGTCAAAGGAGAGTACTACACTGGAGTGACCTATATTCATTAAATGTTTTTCTTTCAGACTTTATAACAGACATAGATAATTCACAAAAGAGCATAGTATTCTTTAAATTTGACAATAGTTTGAAAGAAACGCACATTGGCAATGGTAAATTAAGGAAATAAATCAATATATTCAGACCTAATGTATTTTTAAACAAGCAGTGAATTGTCTTGATCAGTTTTTAATTAGTTGTGTAAATAATTATGCAGGTGCAGTGGAATTATGGGAACTAATGTAAATCTCTGTAACTAGTTAAAGAATGTTACTATTCTAGCTTTGACATATAAGCAAAACCAAACATGCTGTTTTTTAAAATATTGAATACCTTAATAGAATTGACTTTACAGCAATTAAAGGAAGAAATACACAAACCAAACAGTTGACACCTCCAAAGTAATGATTCAGTTTAAAGTTACAACATAACTTGGATGTAGTAATGTGGTTAATTAGGTTTTGATTCTGATTTTCAGATGGTATTAATGATAAAATTTTTATATAAGTAAGTTTGAATTTATTAATTTGACTAAAGAAAAGTCATCTGTGTGCAGTCCAGGATGCTGGTGGCTCCTCTGAAGGTAAAAGCCATAAAGGATAACAGTTGCACAATAGAACTAATTAATAATAGATGATTTGGAATTGTGTAGTTGTTTTGTTTTTCTCTTCTTCTTTTTCTCCCTCAGTGACCTGAGTACACAGAGTGTCTGGATCGAGGGAAGGGGGTAAGCCTGGCAGAACTCACCACATTCATCCACTCATCTAAAAATCTAATATATGTATATACATACAGCATCTGAGCTTTGACAAACTGTGCTCTGGCCTGTGATGGGAACCGCATCATAGATGGGAGGTAAGCCTTCAAGCTGGCTCTGATCAGTGACTACCTGAACATGCTCTGTTGCTGAAAAGACCACCACACTGAGACCACCTCACAAGCTGTCAACCAAGCCATGTGATTTTTTCTGAGAACTGAAAAGAACTGAAAAGAACTGAATCAAACGCGGAGTGCATCTGCAAAGAACTCCCTCACAGACAACAAACTGGAATATGAGACATTCCTGAACTGTTTTATCCAGACTGGGCTCCTGGATAATTTTCTGTCTGCTGAAAGCTGTGGGCTGCTGCACGAAAACTGAACTGATGAAAGAACATTGCTGGAGGTCTGAACGCTTCAAGTCACTAACACCAAATTCAGTCTGGTGGATAGGTTGACCCTTGCATTTCATGGGGCGGTTGTCATCCTAGGCCTCAGTGTCACAACCAAAGCTGCAGCTTGCCTTGATAAAAAACACACATAGACTCACTCCATAACATGACACATAATTTATGGAAAGAACAGCACTGACGTGAGTTGCCAGGTTACTCGCCATTTTTCAATTACTCTGTGAGGAAAATAGTTTCACCACAGAACCCTATCTAAAATGATAGATTTAATCTGATATTTTTTATGGACATTTATTCTTTGTTTTACAGGTTAATAACGTGAATGACAAGGGCTCACTCACAAAAAGACCTGTGCATGACACCTGATTTGGATGGAGATTGTTACATGTGGGCTAAAAATAAATCAGACTGGCTGTTTGCCTTGACAGGAGCTCCTAAGGGATGCACTTTTATTAAAGAAATATCTGTAGAATATATTGGCATATTGGTGTTTGAAAGTTGAACTTAAATTTTTTGGCAGACAGGCTTTTCATAGCTACGCAAACTTATTTTAATTATTAATGCTCAGACTGGGCAGTGGTATATTATAGCAGATAACTGTATGTTGTTGCTGTAAACTGTTTCGGAAAAAGGGAGGAAGTTAACTGTATTGAGTTTCCGATGGCTCCTGAGCTTAACTCGGGAAGAACAAAATTTTATTGCACATACATCATACATCATATGTCACACATCACATAATGATTTGATCAGTAGTTAGGAAAAATAGTTAAATGATTTAGCCTCAAAATGTATATTAAAACGCCAAGAATAACACAGAGGAGCAAACTGGAACATTTCGGTTAACCCTACGTGACAATATTACGCAAACTAAAATGTACAAGGTAGTTATATTATTTTAGAACAAAAAGATGGCTCCGAAGCCGACGTATAAATTGTTCTGCGTACAAATTGAGGTAACAGATGTATTTCCTTGTCTTTGTTCTTGTAAATATCTGTATATATATATATGTACATATATTTTCTTTTTGTATTTGCATCTCTACATCTTAACAGAGGTACTCTTTTCTTCCCTTTACTTAAAGGTGCCCGGGTACTGGACTCATTAGAAGGGGGACGCCCCATAATGTTTAATAGGATCCATGGTATATTTGATCACTATAGAGGATGAGACAGACTACCGTATGTTTTCACCACGTTTTTTCTCTGTAATTATGTTTTGTGTACTTTCGCAATGCTTATAACATGTTAGGGGGTGTTATTCCTAGAGGAGGTGAGTATATGCTTTATATTACATTTTTGTGCAAACACCTATTAACTTTTCCCACAGCTTGGTGGAGGTGAGTCAGACGGTCGCCAACCGAACGAAAGATTAACATCGCATGTGTCAATTAGTCTCCACTAACCCTTGCAGCCTTGAATTTTCAACTGGCTTGTCTGTTCTGCATGATCGTCCTCATGTATTTTTGTGCACATAATTTTGTTTTTTCTAGGGAATTTCCATGGCCCTCGTAGGTAAAGTATGAATAAGATGGATACATTTCACATCTATGAAGTTGTAAGGTCTATTGTTATGAAATCTATATATGCATCACTGAGAAGTAGAATCTGATACATATGGCACCAAAAAGCTAATAACAACACATAGTCTAACCTCTTACAACAGACCCTTTTGGGGTGATGTAGAGAAAGTTTGCAGGGTGTTTCCGGATTGTATGTTACAGGTGGGTGTCACTAAGAGTGGGAGATGCATGGACCAGGTGGTTGTGCCCCGTCTCTGGAGAGGAAGCGGTGGATGCGCACATCCGACTGCAAGCTATTTCGAGGGACAAAGCCACCAACAGAGGAAGATTGTCAATCGGAAGAGGTGGAATTCCCCCGGTGGGCCGGACTTTTCCAGGACTGCCAACAAGGGAGGACCAGGCTCAAGAATATCTGGCAACATAGACTAAAAGATAAGATGATGCCTGACTCATGCATCCCACACATGAATCTGAACCAGACTAACTTAATCAGAATACCCACAGGGGTTAAAAGGTCACTTTGCTGCGTCCTAGCTACGATGGGACTAATGCTGATAGGCCTTATGACATGGTACCTGCTCCCTGCACACGTAAACCAACTCCACCAAGCCAAGAGGGAGCTCGCGCAGAGTCCTGGTCGAAAGGACTACAATGGTCAGCCTGTTTTTGTGGTTCCCTATGTTAATGGCACAACGACAACCATAACTTTACCTGTTTGCAGTTTGGGGTTTGCATCCAGAACAACATATGTATTTTGGTTATCATTTTTTGAATTAATCATTTATATGATTGTGTTTTTAAGCTATGTAGTATTTTCATTTCTTGATGCTTGCCACACATTACAGGGTTGTGTCCCCTGACAAAAACAGCGCCTTGCTAGTTTCCATCTCTGATTTATGACGGTTGCATGGAAAGTCTGTTGATACATGTAACTTGATGTTTATTTTTCGAGAGTCTCATACTTTTTTCTTATTTTTTTAGATTACCCGAATGTACGGATGATCTGGACGCCATGTTTGGCCACCGCCAAGGGGCTGGGGTGTTGTGCAGCTTTTCTCCCCACCACCACTCGATCGTGACCCCGGGGTTTTCCTGCACAAGTCCAAATCATCCAGTTAGGCCATGGGTGGCTTACCATATGATTATATGCTTATGTTTGATTATATTTTGATTATTTTGCATGTTTTGTCCTATTTTTATATTATGATTTTGTTTTATCTTTGTTGTTCCTTTTGGAAGGAACAAAATGGGGGATTGTTAAAATAAAAACTATATACTTCATCTTAAACTTCTCACTGTTAAACTTGTGAACTATGATTTTGTTAGTCCCCAACTTGCTGTGAGAAACTGTGCACTTGTTCCTCTTTTTATCTTTCTGTTCCCCTTTTTATCTGCTGTTGAAACTTGTGAACTTCCCCTTATCTGACTAAAATACATTGCTTTGCTACATTTTCCAACTGAAAGTGCTGACCACAGATAAGGTCAGGACTTTCCACTTGCTGACAGAACTTTCCATTTGCTGACTGTTAATCATTATCTAAAACACTCCCAGTTGAGTAAGAAAGAGAAACCCCTCCTACACGAGTGTATAAATTCAAGTGTATTGCTGTCTCAGACTCAGAGCAGCTCTGAGGCAGCCTAGTGTCTGTAACTTATCTGTTCTCGATTTTGCAAAATCTATTAAACTTTAAACTTCATTTAAAGTCTCGTCTTGCTCCTTTAAGCTTTCACAAAATGGCGTCACGAACAGGATGTTTCGCTTGACTGGACCACTCTGCTGAGGACTTCCGGACGGGACGCTGCAGACCAGAGGTCTCTAGGGACCATCTCCTCTTCCTCGAGTAGACTTCAAGAGACGGAGGCGTTCGGTTCTCACAGCGGAGAGGACCAGACATCGACAACATCCACGAACCTAGCAGACGAGACTTCACACAACTTAAGGTAATACAAAAATCTCCTTTCAAATTAAAAAGTGAAATAGGAGAACAACGTAGTGTTTGAAAAATTAACACTAAAGGGTAGGCATTGTTTTTATAACAATCGCCGAGATAAAATAGTGTTTGAAAAATTAACACTTGAGGGTAGGCATTGTTTTTACGCAATCGCCGAGATAAAACATAGTGTTTGAAAGATTAACACTTGAGGGTAGGCATTGTTTTTAACGCAATCGCCGAGATAAAATAGGAAGCGTTCACAGAACGTTGAAGAATTGTGAGTGTTTTTACAACACAAAGAAAACCGGTAGGTGCCTTAAGAGCGTCGGAAAAATATTGTAGCTACTGAGGTAAGAAATTTAAACATTAAAATTACTAAAGTGCGCGTGAAAATACGCCGAGGAAAATAATTGGGTAAAATAAAAATTCACTAAAAAGGACGTCGATAAGAGATAAAATGGGAGCAGGAAACAGTAAAGGACAAGCATATATTCCGTGCGGGCCCGAAGTAGACAGAATGCGCAGATTACATGGAGATTTTTGTCTGAGTTTTGTGCCACAGTGGCATCATAAATTTAATTTTCCAAAAAATGGATCGTTCGATCCTGAAGAAATACAAAAATTAGAGGAGCAATTGTTAGAACAAAAGCGGAAAATGTGCAGCATGAAGAAAATCCCACAAAGAGATTTGCTAACAATGACCAATCATGAGCAGGCTTTTAAACTGTGGAAAAATGAATCAAAATTACAAAGTCAAAAAATAATGTCAAGAAATTTCCAAATGACCCAGAAAATTGAGAAAGCAAACCAACAGGCTCCAAAAGAGACAAAACAATTAGGAAAAAAAAATAAGAAAGGGACAAATACACAAACTAACCCACCAAATGTCTCTCTTTCTCTCTCTGCTCCTCTCGCACCTGAGTCCACTGGTCCTCCACTGCCCACCGCACGGCTGTACCCCTCGCTGGCTCATCTGAACCCACCTCCACCACCGTACCCTGACCCAGAGGGAAACGGATCGCTCCCAGTCTGGAGCCTGGACATTGATGATGACTTCCAAGGTCACGCTGGCAAAAGAGTGGGATCACCCACATCAACCATGACAGGTACTGACACCACATCTGTCTCTTCACCCTTATCTTCTGATACAACTGACACTGAAGTAGAAGAAGCAGGCTCCGATGCATCCGGAATGACCACAAGACAAAAAGCTAAAGAAAACCACCTGAAAGGTCCAGCAGCGGCCAAAGACCACAGTACAGTCATCACTGCACCCATGTTAGAGGTGGGTGGGGCTGAGGGCCCACAATTAGTTTACCGACCCTGGCCACAAGCCACACTGATTGAAATGGCTAAACAACACCTGCCTGATAAAGCCCAAGGGGGAGCAGCGATAACCCTGGCATTACTCACGATGGCCAAAATAATCAGACCAACCCTCCATGAGGTAAAGGTCATCCTATCAGCAGTTTATGGTCTCAGTTTTGTCAGCACAGTCGGAGTCAATCTTTTTGACCAAGACACAGGTTTCCAGCTTGTCCATCCAGATGGTGATTCAGGGGACAACAATAACTATTGGCACAATTTAAAGAGAATCGGAGAACGCATTGTCAAGGCGTTCCCCGCTGTTCCTCGCTATGCAGACATAGCAAACACCACTCAGAAACCTGATGAGACCCCACAAGATTATGTGAACCGCCTCCTGCCTGTCTTCAAAACTCACTCGGGCATCGACACACCTAGAGAGGAGGACTGGCAGCACAGCCCAGCCCCCACACCATTTGAAACCATTTTCTGTCAAGCAGTCCTAAATGGACTCCTCCCACCAGTGAGGAAATCAGTCAAGACCACCTACATAGGCTGGGACACCAGCCTACGCCTGACTGAACTTCTGCGTCATGCCGGACACGCATGGAACCTACATGTGACTGAAACCAACACCACCCAGAAAAAGAAACAAAAACAGCATGAAGACGCTCAACTGACCCTGCTTCAGGCAGCCACTCAACTGACCCTGAACCAGACCCAGGCCACAGATCAAGCACCAACATTCCAGAGGTCCGACTTTGTTCCGCCTCAAGCAAGACCATGTTACAATTGCGGAAGTCTGGACCACTGGGTCAGAGATTGCCCACGCCGTCGAGGACCAAGGGGTCGAGGTCAGTCTCACAACAAGTACCACACCCGAGGCAGAGGTCAGTTCAGACCCCACCCAGACCAAGGGTCTAACTTCAGTCAAAAGGCCAACTTCAGCCAAGACCCACCCCAGGGCAGAGATGGGACTGGACACAGAGGTGGACGAGGCCACAGGGGCGGGTACTCGACCTGACTGACCGGTGATGGGGGGGACCAGGGATTCCAGATTGCAAGTATCAACACACACACACCTGTCTCTGAGATAAATGACACACACACACACATACACAGGTGAAGTTATTCCTACTTATTTCAAATACACCCAATCAGCTTACCTGAAACTACCAATGATCACTGTAGTGGTTGAAAATGTTTCACTAAATTTCCTTGTTGACTCAGGAGCAACACAATCATTGATTATGCGCAAATGTTTTCCTGATGCTCCACTTTCTAACAAAGTTGTCCATTCCACAGGTGCATCTGGCCAAACAATTCCTGAAGTGGTTACAACTCCGCTTAAGATCATCGATCCTTTTGATCACGAAACATATGAACATCAGTTTTTGCTCTCTGACTCTTGCCCAATAAACTTATTAGCAAGAGACTTGATTCTGAAATTCAGACTGGTAATTAATTGTGCACCTGATGGGTTAACTGTGTCTAAACAAATAGACAGACCTGATATTTTGGTCTCTCTCACACCAGATTTGTTGTACATTTTTGAATGGCTGTTAATTGACCCAACTCAAAGACAGTCTCTACTTTCAATGGCCAGAGAAAGGCTGCCATCTAGTGTCTGTTTTATGACTGAACAACACCTACACTGCACTGCTCATGTGGTTTCAGATCCAGCTGACCCAATAGGGGACTCATTTCTGCAAACACAGACAACACAACTTGTCACCTCGTCCATCTGCTGGACGCAGGACTCTTGTTTTGTTTTGATAAACCTGAATGACACAACAACATCTCAGACACCTTACTTCACAGTACCTGATTCATTTCCTCACATCTCACTGGCAAAGCCACCTGGCTCACAGTGGTGTTCCTTGGGCCCTTTAGCACTCAAGGCACACACCGCACCTGATTGGGAGCCACGTGATGACTGTTCCTTTTCACCGTCTCTCAACATGTTCAGGCAAGATTTTTGCCTCATGCTGACAGTACGGCCCACAAAGGAAGTGATTGATAACAACGCATGACTAGTAGTGTCCATGTTGTCTCTGGACAGCCCCGAATTGGCAAATGTCCCTGCCCACCTCTGGGCCACAACAAAATATGATGTCGGGTTAATTAAGGGCCAAAAACCAATTGAAATAACACCAAAGTCTTCTTATAGACCTAAAATTGCCCAATATGCACTGAAGCCTGAAGCAGAAAGAGGCATCACTCCAGTTTTTCACTCTTTGTTGGAAGCTGGTGTGATTGTCCCCTGTCCTGAGTCACCAGTTAGAACTCCCATTTTTCCAGTAAAAAAGATCAGACCCACCCCTCCGGACGAGTGGAGATTTGTTCAAGACCTGAGGGCGGTTAACGCCTCTGTCCAGGCGAGGGCACCCATTGTACCTAACCCCTATGTCATCCTTTCTCAGATCCCTGCAGGCTCAACACATTTCAGTGTCATAGACTTAGCAAATGCGTTTTTTAGCGTTCCAGTCCATCCCAACAGCCAGTTCTGGTTTGCTTTCCAGTTCTTGGGTAAGTCTTACACTTTCACTCGCCTTTGTCAAGGTTATTGCGAGTCTCCAACAATTTTTCATCAAGCACTGAATGATAGTTTGACTGGTTTCTCGCTGCCTCATGATTGTGCTCTGTTACAGTACGTGGATGATTTGCTCCTGGCTGCACCATCTGAACAGGCTTGTAAAGAAAACACGATCAGATTGCTGACATTCCTTGCAGAACAAGGTCATAAAGCATCATTGTCTAAATTGCAATTTGTGCAAACCACTGTCACTTTTCTTGGACACAGGATCTCCAGAGAAGGAAGGAGGATAGCTGATTCACGTGTTGAGGCGATCGTTAAACTGCCCTTACCGGTAACCAAGAAACAACTCATGTCTTTTTTAGGTCTTTGTGGTTACTGTAGGCATTTCATCCCCAACTACGCAGAGATCGAAGCTCCTCTTAGAAAGGTATGTCATGACAAACACTTGCAAATGAGCTCACACATCACATGGACATCTGAAGCACTGCAGGCCTTTGAAACACTTAAACAGCAATTGCAGAAAGC
>JASSZB010238314.1:0-13424 GCA_031763765.1 Psittacara erythrogenys
ATAACGATGCACTTACAATTAAGACAGCGCTATAAAAGAACATTTTATTAGAATTCATCATTTAATTGCTAAAGAAGCACACATGAAATAATGGTCGATAATACAACAATACTATACAAATGTCAAAATGCTAAGTAATTGAAAATAACAGAGGCAATGTTTATTAAGGAACACCATCCTAATCGCAATATACAAATATCAGATTGGGTAGTATTCTTAAGCTCTTTCCTCCATTAGTATATTAATTTATGACTGTTTATAAAATATAATAATTTTTTTGTACATTTTCAAAATTATAAAATTGTAATTATTTGATCAAATTGTTGTTCCATTATTTACATTTGAAAATACAATTTATATATAACAAAACTCAAAACTAGTGGAGGTGGGAGAGAGAGACTTTGCCACGTGTTAGGATATAACAAAATCTTATTTTATTATTTATGAATACATTTTAATTGGAATAATTTATAAATAATAGATGAAGTTCTATGCTAAAGTAAAACATATAACCCAAAAATATTATTTTAAAATAGGAGTTAGTAGTAGGGTTGCAACTCTGGGTGAAACCAATGAGAGAGCTTCCCGCCAAAAATTCAAATATTTTCCCGCCAATATTTTCCCGCCAAAAATTCAAATATCAAAGTTTCATATAATGGCAGATGATTATTTAATCTATAAATGTATCATTTGAATTTAGTTTTCTTTAATTATAATTGTTTGATCGACTAATAGTTTTTCCGTTTAGTTTTATGAACATTTTCAAACATAATGAATGTATAAATTTGATTATATGTTTTTTCTTATTTAATAAAACAACAACGGGGTAATACAAAACATTTTTATATTTTAAATACTTTATTAAAATAATACAGAATATTATAGTACATTAAATGGTTTACAATAATAATTATACATAAACATAAAAACAAAATACAATATATATTATCTAGTTTTTAATTCAATTACTGTGAATGTTATTTTGAACGTGTTAGTGATAGGAATATCATTGTTACTTTGTTGAATTTTCCCAATACGATCAGCAAGAGAGTCAAGTTTCTTGAGGATATTTTCTGGTTTTGTGTATTCTATATGAATTGGTTGTATTTTGGTTGTTGAAAATGAGAATCCGATTCTATATTGTTCATTTTTTTCATGCTTTACCATTTCAACTATTTCCTTGTTGTAAACATCAATAACGATATTGTTTATTTTATCGAAATGTTTTGGTGAAATTTGTAGTAATAAAGTTGTTTTTGTTGTTCTGAATAATGGAAAAAATTGTGTATTAGTATTAAGAATCTTATACATTTTTGAATCCATCTCTTTTCCAAATGTATTCTAGATGATCAAGTAACGGTTGTTGTTCTCTGATAAGCTGTAGAACCGAGACTGCTTTGCATTTAAGAGTTGGTTTCTTTAGCTTGTATGTTTGGTCAATATGTTTTTCATAAGCAAGAATAAACATGTTTTTATCGATGGTTTTAACAAACTCTATGAAACTTTTGGTTACATCACCATCTGACATCGTATTAAGGTACATGTTGAGTAGAGTCTTGTATGCATCTTTCATGGCAAGATAAATTATACTTTTCCACTTGTAGGAAAATTGTAGAATATTATCAAATGCTGTAGAAAACAGAGGTATGTCAGTGTGTTTAATTCGGAATCCTCTTCTTGTTGGTGTTTTCGTTTTGTTTTTGTCAGCATCATACCAACATCTCACATCGATGATTCTCTCATTGTTCACGCTAGTTGCTACAATGAGAGCAAACTTGTTTCCACTTGATATGTATACTTCTCGCCCGCCTATTTCAGGATCTTCTTTAATCTTCTGCATTTCAATGAGTATCTTTTCAATTTCATGTGGATATAAGTTGATAACTCTTGCTGAGGCTTCTGCAGCTCTTGTATCTGTATCAGCAACACTAAAGTAAATTGTTTGTCGATCTTTCAAATTAAAGTGTGGTTTTACAGTCTTGTATCTTCCAAGTTGCCATTCTGTGCTAATGACATTTCTAATGTTGAAATCGTTACAGATTTTCAAAGGTGATTGACTATCCATGGTTATATGAGATGACTGTAGTCCCTTACGGATATTAACTGACTGATCTGGTTATGGCTCTGTCTGGTTTTATACTAAGGCCTTTTGGGCACGGGGGGTGGGAGGAGTTTCATATGGAATAGGGAGGGTGTGGGGGGGATGGGAGGGTGGTGGGGCTGGGGGGAGGGGTTTGGAGCTAAATATTTTTTTTCCACACTCTAAGACTGAGTTAGAACAAACGGTTCTTTTTTGATTTTTTAATGGTCGTTTTTTTATTTATAGGACGTTTACGTTTTCTCGTAAGTGTCTTAGGTTTTGTTTTCAGTTTGTTTGTTTTTGTTTTTTGAGAAACATGTCTTCTTTTGCGTTGTTGTCTTTTTCTTTTGCGACCTCCACCAGACATTTTTCTTTTAATATCAGCAATAATTTTCTTTTTTGTAGCCACAGCATTCTTTTTCATAGCCTCTTTACTGTTCATTCCGGATTTTATATCGTCCCATGTAGTCGCCCCTGCTTCCAATAAGTTTTTCGCTGCATATCTTCCTAACGATTTCAAGTATGGTATTGAAGATCTAAAAATTCTACCAAAGATTGAGCCTAAACCAGCCCCTCTCATAACACGTTTCCCTCTAAAAATATTATTCTCCATAGTCAATGTACACACGGTAGCAGTAACGAATGTAAAATGAAGATGGAAGTATAAAGACAATGCTATTTATACATTTTTTTCTCGAAAATGAAGTTTCACAATACAATGTCCGTTGATAATAGGTAAATAATCACCTGTGAGAGTTCGTAATTCAATTCTTATATCTCTAATATGGTTACTACTAACAGGAATATAATGGGGGGACGGGAATACGATATCATGATAAATGTTTGCACTGTTTGTACCGTTAGGTATCGAAATTATTCTTAATACCTGTCTTAGTTTTGACCCTACATATGTAAAATCACAGACATCACAATACACAAATAGTTCTTCTTCTATACTAACTGGCGGAATATTTATTGGTATATTGCTTATATATTCTGGATGATTTTCTGACAAAATCTCTGCATCTAACGTGTTGTCTGGTTTGAATTGAGTAGAAATTTTTTTTGGTGCTGATGAAGTGAATATACTAGTAAAGACTGGAGTCGCTTCTACATAATAACGTCTGTTGAGTAATCCTGTTCTATCGATGGACAGTTTGCCTTTATCGTATTTAAGGCGTATCCAACTGCTGTTAAGACCTGCTAAATGTTTATAGTTAAGCATTTCTACATTAATATAGTAGATAATCTTAGCCCCGTTTTCATATGATCCCCTTGGTATGTAAATAGACATTTTATAAAAGCTAATGTTTTCATGGACAATCAATTTTGTATTAGAGTATTCACGTTTTCCAAGTGTGTATACACCAACTCTACTATCATCTGTTGTTGTATCTATGCCTATCGTGTTTAAAATATAGTCTGTAGTTTTTTTACTTCCAACATCTATGTATACATCAAGAACATGATATGTATGTGGTATGTTAATACATGAACCTCTCAGATGTATTTCAGCAAGCCCCACTTCGTATTCTTTATTTCTTAGATCAATCACGTTATCAAATAGGGTTGTATAATGTGTAACTTTGTTATCAGGGTAATAGTTATTACAACCTGAGCTAGGTAATGTTACATAAAAATGAGAGTCGGTATTCATATTCTATAACGTTTAAGTCTTAGCAACTTGACTATCCGGAATGTAACAATCGAATGAAGAAGGGTATCAGCTCCGTCCGATTTTATAATAGACTTTATCTTACATAATCTTTTTGTAACGAAATGCAAAATGTAGATGAAAGTATAAAGACAATGCTATTTATACATTTTTTTCTCGAAAATGAAGTTTCACAATACAATGACCGTATGTAAATGGTAAATAATCACCACTGAGAGTTCGTAATTCAATTTTAACATCTCTAATATGGTTACTACTAACAGGAATATAATGTGGGGACGGGAATACCATATCATGACGAATGGCTGTACTGGTACTAGTAGGTATGGAAATTATTCTTAATACCTGACTTAATGATGATCCTACATATGTAAAATCACAGGCATCACAGTATATGAATAGTTCTTCTAGTTTGAATGTAGGAATGTTTACTGGCAAATCGACTTTATATTCAGGATGTCTTTCTGACAAAATCCAGGTATCTTCCGAGTCTACTGATTTGAAAATAGTAAAAAGTCTTTTTGGTCCCGATGATTTGAATATATTAGTAAAGAATGGAGTTGCTTCTACAAAATAGCGTCTGTTAATTAATCCGTCTCTATCTAGCCGCAGTATACCGTTAGTGTATTGAAATCGCATCCAGCTTTGATCAAGTCCTGCTAAATCTCTATAGTGAAGCATTTCTACATTGATAAAGTAGATAATTTTACTTCCATTGCTATATGATCCAGCAGGTAAGTAAATAGACATTTTATAAAAGTTAGCATTTTTACTGACAATAAGTTCTGTATTAGAGTATTCACGTTTTTCGAGAGTGTATACACCCTCCTTGCTATCATTACTTGTTGTATCTATACCTATCGATTTTAAAATTTTGTTTGTAGTTTTAGTACTTCCAACATCTATGTAGACATCAAGAACATGATTTACTTCTGGTATATTAATATATGATCCTCTCAGATGTATTTCAGCAAGTCCCACTTCGTAATCTTTATTTTTTAGATCAATAACATTATCAAACAATGTTGTATAATGTGTAACCTTGTTATCAGGATAATAGCTGGCACAATCTGAACTAGGTAATGTCACATAAAAATGAGAGTCGGTATTCATATTTTATAACGTTTATGTCTTATCAACCTGACTAGCCGGAATGTAACTATCGAATGAAGAAGGGTATCCGCTCCATCTAATTTTATAATAGACTTTGCCTTTCATGATCTTTTTGTGTATAATTTTCTCAATTTTGAATTTCATTGATGGTGAAAAATGAACTTTTTGAATTTCTTCCGAATAAAAAACACCATCGATAATATGTTTGTTAATATCTTTAAGTATGTATCCTTGAACGCCTGATCTACACATAAGCTTATGAATCTGAAATATTTCTCTGTTAAATGTTCCTTCAAAGGCTTTTGTGAAATCAGCCGGTGATTTTGAGACTCTGACATAATCGTCTATTCTAAACTTATATTTTGCATTACATTTGATTGGAACCACGTTGTGAAATTTTGTATCTTTTGATAAATACTGTGGTGAATGTTTAACTATTCTATGTACAGCCGCGTTGTATGCTTGTACAATCATTGGTAGCACGTCAATATATCGTTTTGTATTATTTTTTTCTAGATATTTAAAAATCTTGGTTTTGATCGTGCGCTGAACACGTTCTGCTATACTAGCTTTTGATTTATTGTACAATTTGAAATAACCAATATTTAAAGCTAAGAATAATTTTTTAACTTCTCCTTTAAACTCAGTTCCAGAATCGGTAGATACATATGCTGGTATGCGTCCTTTGTTGAAAATGTTCATGAATCCTTTTGCTGTTTCTTTACTGGATTTGTTTTTTAATGGTTCAATCCATAAAAATCGGCTATATACATCGATACAGAACAACAAATAATAAATGTTGTCATTTTCATTAGAAAGATGAAAAAGTGAAGATAAGTCAGATTGCCAGAACTGATCAGTGCTATTAGCGTTTGTTTTTGCTGTTGTATAATTAACTCTTCTGTTCCGAAATAGGGTATATGAATCTTGTTTGTTAAGAAATTCTTGAACTTTTCCTTTAGAAATGTTTTTGTCTTTAACAGATTGATATAATCTGTCTACACTACTAAATCCTGCCCTATGTTTTGGATTACTATATATTTTATCTAATACTTTTTCCATCGTTTTTTTCTAACATGAGAATAGTTGTTGGCAGCTGCAGAGATTGTAGTCGACTGTGCTATATTCATAATACCGTCAATTAAATTCTTATTATTCAGAAGAATAATAGGGATATTGATTTTTTTCAACCATTCTAAATATTTGACATAGCCGATTGGAGTTTGTATGTTCTTAATGTTACGTATACTATAGTTTATAAGATCTAGAATATTACTATTATGTAAAATATCGTTATCGATAGTAACTTCTCCCTGACTGTTCCATCGTATGCTATCTTTACTTTTTATAAAGTCTAATAGAGATAACCCGTTTTTTATCAATGTACGAGGGAGTGTATTTTTCAAAATATCTTCTACATTTAACTCATGTTTCACAACTGCAGAGTTATTCTGTTTATTTTGATCCTTAAAATCAGAAACATATCGCGACAGTATTTCTGAATATAAGATTTTCTTTTTATCAGAAGGTAAAGATGATGTAATCAAATCGTTCATTTTATTTTCCATATTATGTGTAGATTTAAATTCCACTGTATCTAACTTTTTCTGATCATTCTGTGAGTTTTTAACAAGTCTATTATATACTTCATGAGTAATTATTATGTATTTTTTCATCACTCCTTAGTATTGTTAAGTAAAGACACAATGATAGGGCCAATTAATGATGAAAGTAAAGGTAGGATGAAACCTCCTTTCTGACGTATATATTTTACTTTTTTAGCTAGACTTTTTTTTTATTAGCAAGAGCTGTAATTATACGAATTTTATTTTTAACTGATTTATCACTCTTATTTTCGGAAAGTTTGCCATTAACAATATTTAAACAAATTTCACAAATTACATTTGTTAGTTCTTTATCAGCATTTTGTGTAATACTCTTCCTGATGCTAGAAGGGAAATCGTTATAATTTTCTATTAACTTCCCGTATTTCTTTAATCTCTTAGACATATCCGGTCAGCATGAAGGCTTACTAAATAATGAGCATATTGATACATATCAATGTATTTTATATTATTTGTAAACAATTTCATTTTCTTCAGGAAATATATCTATATGAACAGAAACTCTATTTTTATTTCCTGGATGAATATCTATAAGCAAGTACCTGTACGGTTCGTTCATGGTATTGTTATATATTTCAATAAACTGTTTGGCATCAATTCCGAATATTTGACGTGCTAAAACACCAATTTGACTAGTATCTCGTGTTTGCCTAAAAAGTGTAATATAATGGGCATTTAGACTTATTGTACGCATATGTTTATTTTTATGAAATAAATTTTGTATAATAAACATACATGATATATTCAAATGATGGGTTTGTACAGTAAACAATGAAACTATTTTCTCGTCAATATGCGACATCAAATCATCCAGAATAATAAGCACATGATTACCATTTGGATCAGCTACTTTTTCAACATCTGGTAATCCTTTATGAAATTGTACTATGTTTTCAAGTTGTTTAAAAGAATCTTGGTATACACTATAACAATACAATATTTTCACTGTATCATTAAAAAAGTGATTTTTATTTTTGATAACACGGTAAACCCATGTTGATTTTCCTGACTGAGATACACCAGCCACTAAAACATTGCATGGTGTTTGAAAATGAAATCTTGTAGCCTCCATGTTGTCACAATTAGTGTTTTGTTATGAATGAGATTGTTTATTCAGATACTCAACTTAAATACTAGACATAGGTTATTGATACAATTTTATTTTACACATCGATTTATTATATAATTATACGTACATACTTAATATTTTCTAAAATATCTTACAATACATTCATCATTTAACACAGTATTATTATCAAAAATATTAATAAAATTATGAAAAGTATATTTTCTTGCCATAATTTTTATAAATAGCACAGTGTACAGTCCACACACAGAGGAAAATACATGTTGAATTGCATGAGGATATGATACTAGTTTTTTCTTGCCATCTTGTAGATGATTTATAAAGGCTCTAAAATAACCATCGTTAAGATAATTTCCACCAAATGAATCAAATATATTGATCGTTGCATCATCAATATATACAGCTATCCAATGAAACCCTTTTCCCCCATATTCATCTAGATTTATGATATATGATGCTGGAAATTTATTTGTTATCGATATTTTTGTTCTGGAAAATACACCCACAAAACTCTCACTAGCTATATCATCTTTCAAAATAAGATGAATTAGTTGATCTTCATTCATATTGAACTAAAAATCCGTAAACACTTGACGTGATTTATCAATCTGAATTAATCCTGTATATTCTAAATATGTGATGAGTGTTAAATTTTTTGTCAGTGATGCGGAAAAATCTATTTGTACAGCTAAATCACCCTGTTTTAAAGGGTTCACATGGTCAGCTGCATTAACACACCTATCCTGTGTTAAGTCAAAAGCATAAATGCAATAATGCTTTCTGAACTCATCATATGTAATGTCTAGAACACCGTTAGCATCCGACAATTCACTGAATAGCATGCTATATGCTTTAGTATGTAGACTTTGTTCTTTTTTCAAAGCTGGAATGTTTGGATAACTTGTATCAATAGATGGTGAGTAAATTACTCCGTTTAGATAAACAGCAGTAGATTTCACATTTTTGTGATGAAACACCAAACCTGAATTGGTATGATTTCCCGTATAAGTATCATGATCAATTAGACAATAGATAATTCTTGTTGGTAGCTTTCCTACTGCAATGTTATTCAACATAATTGTGTTTAAACCTGCTGGTATGGTAAAACTTTTTACTTCAACACGGGTAATAGGGTATTTAGCAGCAGTATGAATAAGAGATTTCTCAATGTTCAAGAATTGATGAGCAGTTAACTTCACACGTCGAACATCGAGATAAATTTCCTCGATTAGGGGAATAAGTTTACTAGTGTCTGTTTCAGATGGATCTTTCTTGAGGACAAATTCGTTGTTATTTCTATATAGTTTGACTTTTAAATCAGTGCCACTGAGTAACAATCGTGGTTGAAAGAAAATTTCAGAATGCAACCGTCCATAACCTTCATATATTTTCCTTTCCAGAGCTGTATAGCGGGTAGAAACGTCGGCTCTTTTTGACTCAAGATAAAAACCTTCACATGCAAGTTTAGCATTTTGTTCATCTCTCGAGTATGATAGTACATTTTCTAGAAACGATCTGTACGTATAGTTTGATGCACTAGTAGTAATTTTTGTTTCATTAATAAACACTTCAGGTTCATTAAACAATGTATGTAGAGTGTTCGTTTCTGGATAGCATTTATAGTCTATCCCCGGATATGTACCATCTTCTTTCTTCACTGCAAAACGTACATAAAGAAATATGTTGCTGGGGTCGATATAGTATTCTGAACTACCGTTTATCACAAATTCAACTGGTGCTGTATCGTTTGTAACGGCGGTGAGGGGGTTAACTCTTGTATAGGCATTTTCTTCGATACTTGTTTGTACAGCAGGTGTTGAAAACAAATCTAGCTCTGATTTCGAACATTCGAGTTGATCAAGACGACTTGTAAACATGACGACGTATCAAAAAAGACTAGAAGATTATGCAATATACACACAGTTATATAAACGTTTTAGTTTCGTTTGTAGCCGAACGGCAATGTAGAGAAAGGAAGAACCCCCTCATTATTATTCATCTGTCTTTTCGTGTAGGTAGTCTTTAATGTTTTCTTCACCTCAAAATATCTCACACCTCCATATTTGCTCGGTCTAAAAACCATACGGGTATCTAGCATACTTTCTATTTCTTGTTTCAGAAGCTTGCGCATAGTATCTCCATTTATTAAATGACTGTTACTACCAGTAACGGTAAACCCTTTACACCGAGTGATATGCTTTCTTTCATTGTTAGGCAGCATGACTTCCAAACTGTATGTTTTTGGTCCTGTACTAACAAATCCAATTCCTCGAGCCCCATTACCGTAGGCATCCTCAATCTCATTGGTAAGATCACCTAAGAATTGTCCTGTAGGCGGAATCCATTCATCTTCTTTAGCCGTCATGATAATAGAATCCGTGTCAAAATAACATACGCGCTCACCTAGTTTTTCTAATATATTAAAAAGTTCAAGTCGCGCATATGATGTAGTGAAGGCTGCTATAGGTATATTTGTAAATCGGCCTATTACATCAATAGCATTCTTATTCCTGTAGTCAATTATAGCTTTATTATTATTCATCCATATATTTTTAATCTCAATATCTCCATTGTACAGATGGGCATGAAGGGAGTCGTAATTTTCACAAACGACCGTTTTGGTTCTGTCAGAATTTAGACCGAAGCGGCCCCATAAATTGTTAAGGTTTAGTTTGGCAAAAGTTCTCTTGCCCGAATTTTTTTCAATATTGATTGCTTCTAGATGAACATTTTCTCTCTTAGCATAATTTTGAATATACAATGATTTGTCATCTTCAGTATTAACATTACGAGGATATCCACTGGCCTCTACTTTTATTTTAAGAAAGTAGTTAACATATCCTGAGAACAGATTAGAACATTTTGCAAACTTCCATATTTCAAACAAATCCAATACTTTATATCCCCGTTTAACTGCTTCAATTAACTCTACAGAAGTATAAGTTCCAATCCATGATCTTTGTAGTTCTGTATGATGACAATTCGCTATTTGTTTTTCAGCACAAACACCACACAAAACAAACATTAATTTGTTATTAATTCTTTTCGGCAGAAGAGGCATAAACATATCTTGAGGGGGTAGAATTCTTAGTTTAATTAAACCGAAATAGTCGTCCATAGTTTCCAGAAACGTAGCAATAGTAGGCATTTCGTTTTTCATGATAATGGTAGCTTGGCCTGTAGGATATGCATATTTTTTCATCACATAAGGATATAATGAACAAAAATCTACATAGTGAATAGCTATGTTGTTTTCTAGCGTTTCATTTGGTTCAATGTTCAGTCTAATTGCATTAGTTCTTCCTCCGAAAAAAGCATCCTCTGGCTTAAGCTTGTATATATCATTATTGTTAGCATACATTTCTTCCCATAACCTGTTGTATATCGCATTGCTCTTACGTTTATTTTCTATCTCATGTGACCATACACTCACGACCTTGTATTTTTTTCGTAAGTCATTGTCCAATCTTAACGTGTTCGCATAAATATCTTTTCCTGTTTCGCCGTTCCTACGTAGAGATTTCGAGTACCCGCATTGTACACAACAATGCCAATAACAGCCATGAAAATTATAAACCGTTTTTGTTTCGGGATCATACCCATCCACTTTCATAACACCACCGGATGGTAACAATAACTTTTTTTCACCTAGAAAATGACAAGCATGAATCAACGGGCGTTTGATTTGTTTTTCAATCATCTGTAACCATGTAATAGCTTCTCTACTATGAGGGAATTTTCTTGTTCTGTCAATGGCAATAATCTCAGTATCTTGAGGAAGAAAGTGTTTGAGAAAAATTTTCAGGCAAATACCAGCAATAGTACACCCCTCAACAACAGGATCTATTTGGAAAGATGATTTCACAGTGTCACGAAAAGCTTCAAAACAACGCCGTAGTACGACAACGTCGTTTAAGCAATATTTAAGCACTTCCTTATGAATATTATATTCTGTATTTCTATGTTCATTATAAAAGGCTTGGAATTCCAGCAACTGCGTTGCATCTAATTTCTCAGGTTCAAAATAGGATTCATCAGGTATTTTTCCAATATAATGAAGAGTTTCTTTATTATAATAATTATATGGAAAAAATCCTTTAGAAACTATATTTTCACACGAAAACAGGTTTGGAAGTTTTCGTAATGCTTGAGGCACATATAGAAAACTATCCTTAAAGTATACATTAGGATAGACTGATAATTGAAGAATCTTATTACCTCTTTTCAGCGGGGTATTCACAAACACTTTGTTAGGAAAGTTTTCAATGAGTTCATGATAAACAAAGGCACCATCAAATGAAGACATGTTATGTGCAATACAAATGATTATACAAGTTTTTTTTCCAATATTTTCATTAAGTTTTATGATAAATTGAAGATATTTGAACACACAACTGGAATTATCATCAGTCTCGAATACTGTGGTTAAACAACCATGAACTATACAGTTATGTTTTTCATCGATATTTTTAGTTATCGATTCACAAACATTACATATTTGTTGTGAAACAAGTATTGTTGGTGTCGTCACGCCATCTTTTGTGTTGTACGTCTCAATGTCATAATATGACGTTATAATGTTCTTATAAGTCGTAGGTTTTGGATACTTGAAAGCACAAACATGATTCGCGTCGTCACTAATGGTAAATTCAGTCTTACATAAAGTACAAAATTTCCTGTCGCACTTATGCTTATTATAAGCATATTTTCCATTACACAACTTGCAATACCGAATTTGTTTGCATATGGAGTTGCTTATATGTTCATTATAACAAATTGTTGTTTTGAAATTACGGTTGCATGATGTACATTTTTTCGGTATGCACTGATCATTTACTGTATTAGTTTTGCTATCACAATTTACAGAGTGACAATCGACACAGAAAAGTTCACACTTATGATTGTTTCTCATATCATAGAAATCAGCGCAAAGAGAGCAAAACAATGTTCTATTACCACCTTTATTCGATTCTAATAGTAAACGCGGTGTTTTCACAGGGTAATATACACTGTCTTTCATCATTAAATAAATAACGTCTTTAATGCTATGCGGTAATTTTGATTTATATACCATGTTTATCCTTTCTAATTGGATTGTATTTGAAAACATTTGAAAAACAAATATTTTCTATGTCAGTACAGTTTACAGGTGACAGGAATGTACGTTGTGCATCTGAATATTTAACAGCTCTTGAGACTTTTTAACAAATAAACCAACAAAACTGCTCATTTCTGTTAGAAAAAAATGTAACGCCCCATCTCTGCCAGCTGTCTCTGCTAAAGAACAGCTGTGATTTTGAATCTGCTTTGATAACAGCCTCTACTTTTATTAATAAAAGCTCAACAAAAATAAAACTGAGCTCCAGCACTGATGCGCAGACAGACCACCATGCAGTTAAGAATCTAATTTTTCCCACAGGTGTCAGACAGGTTTGAACATCTGGTAAGTACGAACCCCTGGAAGCCTCTCTGGGAGTTTTTTCATTCATGTCAAACTTTGCTTTTAACTTATTTTTATCATTTAAATTTGTATATACATTTTAATAACTAAGCTGAACTAGTCAATTTTTTTTAAATATAAAAGAAAAATGTGTTAACTTATATAAACATATAATATAAATAAATAAATATGTATATATATGTATATTTATATATACAAATATAAAAAATATATAAAACATTAACAAACAGTGAGCAGTGAAAAAAAATGCAGGCGCTTGTGCATCCATATTGATTGGCTGATTGACTGTAGCTTCAATTAGGCCAACATATAAAACTAATTGAACGATGCGAAAGCAAATTAAACAAACTGAAATATTAATAAAGTTCGTTCGTTTGGACAAA
>JASSZB010238498.1:0-13308 GCA_031763765.1 Psittacara erythrogenys
ACCGTCACTCGATCGTTTCGTCCGCGTATATCCGACCTTACATTTTTTTAGACGTCGGCGGGTCGGTAATTCGATGAGCGTTGTTTTTTCACATTTATTATCATGACGTAAGCGACTGTAACCGGAAGTCTTTCGCGGTTCGGGAAGGCTTCATTCTGCGGTTTATTTCATTTAACGGGAAATCCATTCAGTTCAAAATCTTCAAGATTTTTAAAACTTTATTTGCCTACACCCCCCCCCCCCCCCTGTTTCTAAATTTTAAAAAATGTTACGAGGACTATAAACAGGTGAGGTATCACATTAACAATCTTTTCCTGCACATAATATACATTTATATGATCAACTTATAGGGAGGGCGTCAGATGACTGGCTCAAATAGACACAGACGGTCCGCTTTATGAGCATTTACCCTTAGGCCTGTAGACCTATCCTGCACTCTAATCTATTTTCTATATACTGATTAGCAGTCGGGTTTACTCGAAGGGAGGGACAGCGTCCCACTCCACATATTTAACCTGACCGAGCCACCCAGGAGGCAGTACGCTAGAGAACTTGCCCAAGTTCTTCCCGATGGAAAGTGGTATCGAGCCGGGTCTCGAACCCGGGACCTCCGGATTATGAGTCTGACGCTCTACCACCTTGCCACCGAGCCGCACACGACTTCGTTCACAATATTCCTTAAATTTTAATTGGTGTCGGGTCGGCGGACGATGATTAGATCAGACTACTTTCAGATCTTTGTCCGCGCGGACAACGCAGACGCAGAAATCGGGTGACGGTTGCCATGTATTGATTCATTTAACATTTTTTATACTAAATCAGTTAACTTTTTGCCATTTGATGTTTGTCGGTAGGGCGCAGTGCGGAGCTCTAAATTTAAGTCCATACACAAAATGTATTTTTTCAGTATATTTATATCGAATAATATCGAAAAACAAATTATACAGCATCGAAAACAATAAAAGCAATAATATTCGACATCAAGTTCGCTTTATTTAGGCTTTATTTTATCTGTGAATGATCTATGCGTGATCAATCAATCAATCACCAGTCGATACTGGCATACAGGTACCACAAGGTCAAGAGAGTCACAAGATGGCAGCCAAACTTTCGGTTTTATATTTCTACGTGTGAAAATATGAATTTTGGTATGATTTCGTAAAAACCGATGGACCGCATTTCTGACCCGCCGACATCAATTTGGTGTAGGCTACCTAGCAGAATCGCTGCGGACTCATCGATCCGGTCACTCTAAAACAAATCGCTGAAATCGCTGAACTGTAGTAAACCGTAAGCCCCGATTGCTGCCATGAATTTTGGTGGGGTGTCGGACCGACGCGGACTCAACTTTCCGCTGATGGTTGCCTTTCAATAAAATTGCCTGAATTTGAAATTTGAAATTTGATTTTTATCATTTTGTTCAATTTACTAAAAATACACTTAACTATAGATACAGGATGGAGACTACAGCTAGGTGCTAAATTAATCCAATCCGACATATATCCTTATAAAAGGATATTTTTTATCACATGTTTTTAAAAAGATGGCGGCTACGAAATATTATTACAGCATGATTAAGGACGCGGTGGTTTTATTGCACTCTCAATGAAAATGGATTTCGTGTTCAGGCACCGAGGAGCCGGGGGGCTGGGGGGGGGCTTCAGCCCCCCCCCCCCAAAAATAAAAAATGTCACATTTTTAATTAACCCAAATCCGTTGAGAAATCAATCAGGGAGCTAAATGCTACCATCACTCATAAAATAGATGAAAATGGTGATATCTGGATTAAGGCAGGTTCGGATTTTAGTACCACACCTTTCAAAATAACATCTAAAGGAATTAAATTATATGCTGAAAATTCTATGATAGCACAGTACAATAAAGAAAATGTAGGTGGTGGAACTCGGTTTGTAAATTGGTTGAAAGAGATTTTAGAAACACCAGATCCTATACAATCCAATGAACCTACTCCCGCTATGGATAACCAACCATCAAAAGTAGACATACAAAATAGACAAACTCAAACCGATAAAGTAATATCTAAACTCCTAAATAGTCAAGGTCAGATTACATCTCTCCTAGGTGGAACATTAAATGAGTTTAGAGAAACTGGTTTATTTGATGAATTAGGAATCAGAGAAGTAAAAATGGCTCAATCTGCTATTGATGAATTAGCCAAAGATAAACATGAAAGAAATATGAAAATAATAGAATTAGAAAAACTGGTAGAAACTGCACAAGGAAATGAAAAGTTAGCTTTAGAAAAATCACTAAGATTTCAGAGAGAAAATCTCAACGTCATAACAGAAGAATATAAAACCCAAACTAGAAGAATAAAAGATATTTTTCGCAGAGCTATAGTTAGACCAGATTCTGACATACCATTAAAAGAGAGAATACAGTTACTTTTCAAATTAGAGGGTATAACTATAATTTCTATGGGTATTGCTGTAACTATGTTTTTTACAACCATAGGACTACTTATTTCAAATGCCGTGTCAGGTGGTAACGCAGCAGCAAAGCCTAAACCTACACCTGGTCCTGGTCCTACTCCTCCAGACCAACCACCAAAATCAATACCAGATAAAGTAAAAGCAGGATTAAAAAAACTAGCTGAATATCTCTTGGAAATAGCTAAGAAATCTGCAGCAGCACTGCCAGGAGTTATAGGATCAATAGTTAGTTTCATTCTGAAGCAAGCAGGAAATGTTGTAGGTTTCTTAGCTGAACATGTCCTGATCTTCTTATTTGCTGCAGTGAGTTTCATAGTGTATGGGTTATTCGATCTCATTAAATATCTTAAAAAATAAATAAATTAAATGGCAACAGCAGTAGCAATGATGGTTGGTGGAGCAATAGTAAATGCGTTAGCTTTCTCGGGTAGCAATTTCTTATTTCACAGTTTAGATAAATCGAAAGCAGATGTAGAGAAAAAAAGACATGACTTAGCTATAGAGAAACTAAATGAAGATACTGAAAAATGGAGTAAAGATAGAAGAAGAAAACTAGATTTCATCAACCAGGAACTCATGAAACAGAACATAGCAGCTAGAGACCAAAAACACATGGATGATGCAATGACATTGTATAGTATCTATTATCCAAAATCAGCTATCCCAAGTGCTAGCGCACCTAAACCTAAACTTAGTGACTATTATACTGCCTCTGAAGAAATGATGAAATATGAATATCTTTGGATTATACTCGGTACAACAGCTGTTGGATTTATTGTATACAAATTTGTATAATTTTTTTCATAAATAAATGGAAGAAGAAAAAAGATGTTCCAAGTGTCAAGAAGTCAAACCTCTAACTGAGTTTAAATCAAATGGATATTGTAAACCATGCCAAAGTAAGTATCATAGGAATTGGAGAACTGTGGATAACAGAGAAGGATATAATCAATACATGAGGAACTATTTTAGAAAGAGACGTGAAGAAGAGCCACATTACAGAATTATAACTGCCTTAAGACCAAGATTAAATAGTTTAATGAAGGACAAATACATTTCACAAACTCTAACTGACTGTCTAGGGTGCACTGAAATGTTCTTTAGATCCTGGTTACAATATCAATTTGATGATGAGATGAATTGGAACAACTACGGTACATACTGGCATATTGATCATGTTTTACCTGTGTCTATGTTCAACCATGAAGAGGCAGAAGCTGTCAAGAAATGTTGGAACTGGAGAAATCTTAAGCCATTAGAAGCAAAAGAAAATAGCAAGAAAAGTAATTCTATAGATTTCAGGTTATATGAGGATCAGGAATGGGAAGCTGATCTATTCCTAAAATCATTAAATATTGTTTAGATAAATAGAATGAGTGAGAACGTTAGTGGGAACTCCGTTACTGACGAACAATACTTGAGACATTTATACTATGACCCTGATAGTCCTGTTGGTTTCTCTAGTATAGCTAACATATGGACTCAAATAAAGAAGGATAAGAAACACATAAAATACAGAGAACTCAAAACCTTCCTACAAGAACAACCAACCTACACTCTACATAAAAGAGAACTCAAGAAATTCCAAACTAGGAAAGTCATGGTATCTTATATAGACCAACAGATGCAGTGTGATCTAGTGGACATGCAAGCTTACAGTGACACAAACAAAGGATATAATTACATACTAACTGCCATTGATTTATTCAGTCGTTATGGATGGGCTAAACCATTAAAGAGAAAAACAGGTGATGAAACAGTTTCTGCATTTAAAGAGATTTTCAAGGAGACTGTACCTGAGAAGATACAATTCGATGACGGTAAAGAATTCTATAATAGAAAGATCTACAAATTATTTGAAGAAAACGATGTCGATCATTTCTCAGCCAAGTCAGATAAGAAAGCACAAATTGTAGAAAGATTGAATAAGACTCTTAAAACTAGGATGTGGAAATACTTCACTGCTAATGAGACACATCAATGGTATGACATCATGGATGACCTCATAGAAGCATATAACACATCTCATCATTCATCTATAGGAATGACACCGAAAGAAGCAAGAGACCCAGAGAACTCTGACACAGTGTGGTACAACCTTTATGGTGATTTCCTATTGCATGACTTCGGTAAACCTAAATTCAAAGTAGGAAATAGTGTTAGAATATCAGCATATAAAACCATATTCACTAAAGGTTACTTACCTAGTTACACAGAAGAATTATTCAAGATAAAACAAGTAATCTACACTAAACCATTTGTGTATAAATTAGAGGATTTACAAGCTGAAGAAATAGATGGTTATTTCTATGAACAAGAGTTATCGTTTGTTCCTAATCCTGAAGACATAGAATACAAGATTGAGAAGGTCATCAAAAAGAAAACATTAAAAGGTAAGAAACTAGCATTAGTTAAGTGGAAAGGTTACAGTGATAAGTTCAATGAATGGATACCCCTAGAAGATATAACCAGAAAATTTACATAATATAAATGGAGAAAAAGGAACAACAGAAAATAGAATCAACTATGACAAAGTTACTAGGAGTGACAACGCAAGACAAAGAACAGGTGATAGTTGGAACAACAGTAACTGCAGATAGTGCGAACTCCGTAACTTCAACTGTACACTATAAGGAACATTTAGCCCTGTTGATTGCTAGAGGTAAAACAAAGGAATTCATAGGGAAGAATATCACATTTAATGAATTGGATATGATGTCTCCTAAGGATCTAGAAAAGTATTACAAGTTGTATGAAGCTGCTCAGGCTGCAAGAATAAACGAAGCTGTTTCTCATGCAGTGATTAATGGTTATAGTTACTTATGTGGTTATCTAGTAAAGACCTCTGATGAACAATTGAAACAATTAAAGGATGAATTAAAGAATGATTTCCTAGTTATGAATGAGATACAAAAATGGACTGGTTATCTTTCTTTCAAAGTGGGTGGCTTAATGAGTATAGTATCAGCAGCTTTAATAACTTTTAAAAATATCTCTCCTATAAATGGATCAAGAGACAACGCAAGTGACATCACAAGCGGAAACACAAGTGACACCAACAGTGACAACACCAGTGATAACACCAGTGATAACACCAGTGACAACAAAAAAGCCAAGATCACCAAAGCAGATTGAACACGCTAAAAAATTAGGTAATAACTCAACACTGTATAAACAGCAAAAAGAAGCAAGGTTAAGAAAACCTGCTGTTATACCACCCATAATACTACCTATAGTACTAGTAGTAGGTTCTGTTGGTTTAATAGGTTACTGGTATTTTAAAAGAAAATCAACTACAACACATATGCCTGAAAAATCAATAGAGTCAGTAAAACCAGAAATAACAATGCCAGTAGCATCTAGTACACCTCTTATGATCTAGTAGGATTTCTATTATAAATATCTTTAATAGAAATGAATAGAATTATAGTCTAGTACAAATATCTTAAATAGAAATTAGTACATAAATAAATGGGTGTTCTAATCTCATCAATAGTTTAGATCCCTTAAATTCCTTAAGTTCATCGATGCAGTTATTTCTCTCTTCCTTAGGTATTATGTGATTTTCTTCTAAGGCTTGTTTCATAGCTTTCTCATCCTTGTTATAGAAGAGAACTAGAAATCTAATATTCTCTCTAAAGTCCTTTACAATGGAATTGTATTTCTGATTGATCACCCATACAGTAATGCCAAGATGTCTACCAGAAAAAGCGAGATAACATAATTCTGATTTCTTCTTCTTCATATCATTTAAGTTGGCACAATCATCTATAAGAAATAATGTGTTACCTGATTCTTTATAGGTATCAATTGCTATTTTCAAGCAACTATCTAAATCCTCTTTTACAACATCTGGTGGGAGAATAATGAACTTATACTTTTTAACAGATGGTCTATTATAAGTCTTATTTGACATGTAAGTAGGACAGAATAAAACGATGTTATCAAAATGGTCCTTGAATTCATTCTCTAGGAGATCCAATACAAAGTGAGTTTTTCCACAGTTAGTTACACCAGAGATTAACATGTTATGAGGCTCTTTAAGATATAGAACTTGTTCAGTGGAAGTAGTTCCAGTCATTTATATATTCAAAAATTAGTTTCATTCCATCTTGCGACTCTTGCCAAATATCTATCATAGTCCGTCCGATAACCAAATGGCTTAGTTTTTACTCCATCGTCTTCTATGTAACGTTTGTCATCATAGGGATTAAGACTGACCTTGTTTACCTTTTGTACATACATTTCATGTTTATCTGATCTAAGTGTTGTCATGTTATGGTGGTAAGTTTTCTGGTCATATAAACAGGATATGTAATCTTCAAAGATGATATTCTTCTTTACTACATTTTTGGTGATACCTTTGAGTTTCTTAGTTTCATCATTTGCTGTCCTGTAGGCATACATCTTAGATCTTAATGCTATGAATTCCAACATCTCTTCACCACCTAATTCATCCTTGAATTTACCAGGTACTTTCTTATTTGTGATACTGAATAATTCATGGCACTTGGGATAGTTACTGAAATCAAAATGATGACGCAATTCCTTAAGATCATCTGTAATGTTATCTGTCTTTATTTTCAGAACATAACTGTCTGTATCTGTATACAAGATTTCTATGTTTTTCACTCCAAAGTGTGTCTGCAATACATCATAGTAGAATTCATACATCAGTAACTTAGAGAGTTCTAAAACAGTAGATCCTATATAGATGGGCTTATCGAATTTCATTTGGGTTCTTTTCATACTAATAGCTGCTAGGTTTTCATCAAATCTAGTTTCACTCTTGAACCTTGGACTAGCATGTAATTTCTCTGCTCTATCTACACAGGAGACAAGTTCTACATCAACTCTGTTTCTTATGTTTTCACATGTCTTTCCATAGTATGCATTATTCATTAGTTTGAAGAAGTCCTTCTCGAAATCAGTATCACTTAATGTTCTCTGATTTGTATTAAATTCTATGTATTTTCTTAACCATGGTACTTGTTTAAATGATATAACCTTATGTATTTTCTTCAGAATCATACCATTTTTAAGGTAAAATTGTAACATTCTATAATGAACTATGTATTCTTTTTTATCATATTGTGTTAGCATGAGTTTCTCAGTTGGTCTATGTTTTGGATCTTTTAACTCCTTCTGATAGGGTGATAGTTCATCATCTTCAACTGTTCTATGTTCTGGACAGAATGGTAGATTCTTTGTTTTATACTTGATCTCATCTGGATACTTTAAATCCACAACAAAGAAATAACCTATATCAGAGTCTTTAGGTATAGTTAGAATATTTCTTTCATTGAAGGATCGGCCGATCTCATCTATGGAACTGGTAGTAGTCGAACCGAAATCCTTCGGACGAAGTTCGGTACCACACATCTTGAAATCACCATAAGGTAATGATTGCATCATAGCCCATCCATACAAATTATTTGCATCTATATAAAGTAACTTCTCATTATCTGTGGTCTTGAAATGTCTATCTCCACATATAGTCGAGATACCTCCTCTGATAGCTTTCTCAAAATAGAGTAACATGTCAACATTAGTGAGTAATTCTAATTCTACTCCAGTGTGTTTTAAACCTGCTTGCCATGTTAATCCTGGTGCAGAGTAACAGTGACATGGATCAATATTGAAATGCTTAATATTGACCTCTCTGAACTTCTCGAATGCATCAGCTAAGATTAAGACATCTGATTTTAAATATAGATCAACTAACTCTCCATGATTTTCTATCTCAAAGTGATCCCATATATTCTTACACTTCTTATATTGATCAACTTCTAACTCTTCTTTTAAATCATTATAGAACATATCCTCCTTAAGTTCAGTAGAATTATATGATTCATGAGATGTATAAAATGAGTATGGAATTGATCCTTTGTATCGTAACATATTGAAATCTGATTCATCTGAATGGTACTCTTTTAATATTTTGAAGTCTTCATCCAACATAGATTTTGTAATGTTATCTAATGAACTAGACAGAAATCTATATGAGTCTAGAAACCTAAGACAACCAAACTGGAATGATATGTAATCTTCTGATGTTTTAGCTAATACCTTCATTTTAAGTTGAGTCATTTTAGTAAGCTCTCTTATGAATATGTGAGCATCATATCCGGATAAATTATGAAAAAACACTGGAACAAAATTACAACTCCATGCTTGTAGGTTACAGTTGGAATGAGCAGCGCCTCGATATTCACCTGTCAAATGCAAATGATCTTTTACACGATCTGTTCCTAACTCTTTGTTGCAATAGAAACAGTTGGTAGCATTTTGAAATGATTGCTTATCTTCTGGTGTCATTTTAAGTGGTATATTTCTTTTCAATATAGGATAGAACTCTGACTGTAATTTGATCATTAATTTGCAGAATTGATCAACTGAATCTTCTTTTCTGTACTGTATATATTTTGATGGGAACAAGTCTGGATAAAAGCTTTTAATGTAAACACCATAAGCACTACCTACCTGTTTCTTCAGTTTAGTTGTGGCACTACTGCCAGTCGAGGACATTGTCTGAGGCCCGTTAGCTAACGGTTCAGATGAGATAGACCCGTTAGCTAATGGCTGATTTATACTTTCCCAGTCGGCATAGATTACAAATGGAACCTTATTCTTGTAGTGATGATTCTTGAATTTGAGTATATTAGTTTCTGCAGTAGGTAGTATCATTTTGCAAAAGTCATGATCATTACATATTTCTTTATGTTTCTCTAATGCTGATTTCCTACTAAAATGATTCAGACACCTTTTACATAAAAACACTGTATGGTTAATATCATTTTTAAAGAATGAATGGATTTTATTCAAGTACATGTAATGACCTTCGTATAGCAACATATCAATTGCATTTTCATCATCATAATGTTTCGATAGATAGATTGGATCAATGGTGTAATTAGTGATAGAGTCTATTTCATTCTCTGCAGGATTGCAGTCTCCAACTTTGTGCATCAGGTCAAAGACATTAATTGTAAGATCGTTATCTCTTTCTATTTTTGGTATATCATTAATCTTAACAGGATAACTATTTATTTTAATAGTGTCTTCATATTTTCTGTAACTGAATACTTTGTTTCTGTCGTTGATTGGTTTATGTAATGCAGCCAGTATAGACCACAGGAAACATCTATTATCCGTATTCTTTATATTGATTACTGATCTTGTATCAAATGGTAACTTTTTATATGAACCACCCTTTTTGTGTTTAGAATTATAAATATTTAAATCTAAAAACTCTACTTCGAGTAAAGATAATCCACTTCCCTGAAAATATCTCTCCTCTATTTGAGTCTGTAATTCTGAAATACATTCTTTCAAGATGTCATCAGTTTGATCTTTAATGAGGATTTGTTTAGTGGTGGTATTTAACCCATGAGATACCTCTTCTTTGATAGTTGCTTTTTCAAATACTACTTTGCAAGATAGAGTAATTTTAGGGTATTCATGTTTAGTGATTATTTTAATGACATTGTTTAAGATAGATAAATCATAGTCTTTTAATTCTTTTTGAGGGGTATCAATTCTTACTCTCAAACTACGTGGTTTGTTCTTTTTAGGGTAGGTTTGTGTTAAGAGAATATTTTCAAGAGGTTCTATATAGTCCTGGATTTCCTGTATGAAACCTTGAGTTGTCATTGTGTTATCACTTGCACTAGCAGCTGCTTTATCACTGGCAGTAGTGCCACGAACATTATCACTTGCGTTTTCAATGGTACTGTTTTTTATATGAATTTTCGTCTTCACATGTTTTGCCCAATTGGATTTTAAGATTTCTTTGTCACATGGAACACAATGTCTTTTCTTACTCGTAGTAGTCGTACTCATTTATATATCTAAAAATTTTCATAATTAAATGAGTGAAGAGAAGAAAGTAGTGAATATAATCTATCAATCTGCAGTATTGTCGGGCGTGGCTATAGGTTACTCAGTGCTAGGTAGGAGGTTACTTAATATTAGAATGGATCCTATGGATAAAATTGATATCGGGGATTTCGTGAAAATAGCAGTCATAATTTCACTCTCTAATTGGTCGGTAGAAATGTTGTATGAGAGAGGAATTATACCGAGAGATATTATGAAGTAAGATGCAAAAATATTCTATATATAAATGATCACTAAAAGGTTTATTGTAAAGACTAGAAATATAATCGATACTTCAAATGAGGTAGATTTAGAATTTGAAACACCACTAACAAATGTGAAAAGTATTAAATTAAAGAGCGTTAAATTATGTAACTCATTTCATAACATTAGTTCCAATTTAGGAAACAATAAAGTATCATTAACATCAGTCTCAGGAATAGGAACATCGAGTAGAAGAGATGACACAATCATTGACATTGCAGATGGTTTTTATAATTTAATGGATATTGAAAAAGCACTTAATGATTCCATTAAAAAGATAATAGGTGATATAGGAGATATTCAATTAAAGTTTAAACATGATAATTCAAACAATCATGTCACTATATCAAAACAAGTTAAGAAAGATTCACCAGTGACTTTATTTTATATAAGTGGTGAATTAATGAAACTTCTAGGATTTAAGGATCCGATGGTAATTATACCTCAAATCTCTGATTATGGTATGAAAATAAATCCTTTCTATAATTTTTATGTCCACTGTAATTTGATAGATAAAAGAACCAGTTATTTCAATGGTTATGAAAGTGATATTCTGTGTATGCTTTCAGTAAATCGATCAATAAGGTTGTGGGACATGGTCTCATATTCCGGTTTAGATTGTAGTTTTAATACAAATAAAAATGAGATAAATTCTATGAGAATATGGATCACTGATGGAAAGAATAATCAAGTTGATTTTAATGGTTATCCTATTTTTTATGAATTTGAGATAATTGAAGATGACAGGGTGGCGGAGCAAGCTAATGACATCAAGCATGACTCTAATTTTTCTTGTAATATAAATGACGACCCTGAGACAGATCCCGACGAAACGTAGAGCGGAAGAAAGATTTCCCAATGAGTTTATGTACAACCCAAAACCAAATTTACCTCTCCCAGATTTTGGAGGTGATAGATTAGATAGTTCACTTTTTACAAAGCCTAAAATATATGTCACTGAAAAAGATTATTTCAGTGTAAATTTTGAAGATATATTCGATAACAATTACTATATAATCAACTTTACATGTAAAACTGATGTAACTAATTGGAACACAAATCCCATGAAATTCTGGCAGTGTCAATTAAATTTTGCTGTGGCTTGTGCTACAACTTTCTGTGGAATTTCTAGGTATCATTTACTGGGAGAATTTCCCGAGTTGGTTAAAAGTGTTATCAGGTTTCATGTATATTTCACGGTTAGAAAAATACTCTCTTATATAGGATGCTCCCTACCACGGAATAGTGCATTTTTACCCAAAAATAACCAAATCAATTTTGAGAAATTAGACGAAATTAAACGGCGTTATAATGTACCAAACAGTTATGATTTTAGGTGTCTCATCGGAAAATCAAATGGAATGGGAAAAGTTTATATAGATAGCAGGAATATTAAAAATTATTCTATAGAGTCCAATTATGGTGAGAGTGGTTTAGTGTTTTGGGATAATCCTCCGAATCATATCAACCATGTAAATCATATATACAATGAAGAAGCTAAAAACGGTTGGTCTTTTTTCATACCTGAAAATGTTTTTGGTCTCAATAAGAATGGAATTTCTAGTCTGAATGAGAGTATTCGTAATTATATCATACTTATACTTGGGTCTCAAGTCGAGACTAGATCACCTATTATAGGAAGTAAAGGTCTTTCTTTTGATGTACAGAAAGAGTTCATGAGTCGTTTTACAACAAATATTGATCAGGCTAAGTCGACAATGACTAGTGATCAAATAGTCAGATTTGAAAAATATGTTACACAAGCATATGTACATTTAAATTATGTTATTGGTCCAAATCTATATCTTATATCAGATAACCTTGTCATGGATTTATCTATAAAAAAAGGTTATAATAATCAGCTTATTGTTGGGACTAGAAATCAACATTTTGGAATTAATTCAATCAACTTAAATGAGATTAAAAAGACACCTTTAATGGCAGGCAAAGGGAACATAACTCGACTTCTTCCAACTATCGCTCCAGTTAAGATTATACAAAAAGTTGCAGCATCTCCTCTACCTACTAGTAATAGTCAACCTTCTTCTAGCACTCATGACAATATCAAATTGACCCTATTTTTCATCACTAGTATCATCGGTGGAATAATATTTTATTTCAAGTAAAAGATGAGACTATATACACAAAGACAAAGATAAAATATGCATAATTTGGTAGAAAGGCCTTTAAAATTGACATTTTTGAGACTTGACCTTTTTTTTGACCTTTTTGAGATTTGACCTTTTTTGACATTTGACCTTTTTGACATTTGACCTTTTTTGAGATTTGACCTTTTTTGAGATTTAAAATTGACATTTTGACCTTGAGAATCAAATTTGGGGATTTTTTTGAGATTTGACCTTTGACCTTTTTTTGACCTTTGACCTTTTTTGACCTTTTTTGAGATTTGACCTTTGACCTTTTTTTGACCTTTGACCTTTTTTAGGGTTTGACCTTTTTTGGGTTTGACCTTTTTTGGGATCCAAGATTTTGGGTCTGACCAAATGATTCTTTGCAAGATGCTGATATGTTTAGACACCAATATCTTAAAGATCCGTTGATTATTAGCCGAGTTTCGTGATGACGTAGGGATTCCTTCTCTACAGTAATGGCGATAAATTTGCATACGGATTTGACTTCTGCATATTGTTAATGAGTTCGCATATTTCTAATGATTACGATATGCGTAATTTTTTGAAAGAGATTCATGAGG